>VYZP01045256.1:2436-44331 GCA_013400635.1 Hypocryptadius cinnamomeus
AGTAATTTTGACAGCTATAAAATGTCAGTTGTAAAAACAACATAATTGTTTTAGTTGAGTACGTTACCTACAGCATCTGCTATTCACTGCCATATTAGTGCATCCACAAAGAGAAAATAAGATTCCTCACTGCAGTGGAAAAATGATGACACCAAGCTGCAGAATGCTAAGTCCAGGAGCCCACATCTTTATCACAGCACTTGTGAAACTGTATCCTCCAGCTGCAAGAATAGATCCAGATTTTACAAAACACCTGTGGATGCATTTAAAACATCTGAAATAAGGAGGGAAGGTAAGCTGGAGATGACCTTCCAAGCTCTGTTTGCAAACATTTGCATGTAAATGAAACCTTACAGTGCTGTGAATGGTACAGTCAGGAATTCTCATATGGCAAACTCTGTTATTGGCAATGATTCATCAACCTTTCACTCAGAAAACCTGACCTCCATTCTCTAAGACCTCATAGAACATTTTGTGGAAATTTATCAAGTTTTGTCAGGCTTCATGAAGGCATGGTGGTGAATATGGTGTGTTTAGGTGTGCCAGTCACTGATCTCACAAACACAGGCGAGGCAGTCCTCAAGAGAATGTATCTGTTGGTAACTGGCTGTTACCTTAAATACATGGGTGACTCTTCATTACCAGGATTTTCTTACATTCCACAGTACCAAATGTAAATTATTTGACACATCCTCAAAGCAACAATTTCTCATGTCAACCAAACCTCATATATAACTACAATTTGGTTTTCTTACATACATTTCAGAAATGTGCAATCTTTGTGAAGTTACATAGATTTTATGATTTAGTTGAGAAAGGTTAATAACATTCCAAATGGAAAAGCTATCAGAAGTTCTGTGCTCAAAGACATGCTGGCCCTTGAACAGCGATGCAGATGTCTTTCCCACAGAAATATGCTTGTATATTAAAAAAGAAAAAAACCCCATGATCTACAGTCCTGGGTTGTGCTACAACTCCAGCATATGGCAATGAGTCAAAAATGTTCAGCTTTACTCATTTATAGGATACTTCAATTGCCTCTCATTACCACTGACCTTTTGCTAACACAGAGCATTGACTTGAGCTAGGGCTGAATAATCCCCTGCCACAGAAAACTGCTGCTGCAAAAGCCAAAGAATATTTGAGATATCTGATGTAACAAAAAGATAACCAATGGCACATGTATTCTTTCCAGGCATGGTTTATTGAAAACACACCAAACTGTTGTCCTACATACCTGGTTTCTAACAAGCATTCTACTTACTTGTCTGCATTATGGAAAGATCCTATCATAATAATAATACATTCTGTCACGGTAATATTTGTTCTATGAAAAGCATAATCCGCCTTTTTTTCCTCTCCATACTTGTAAAATCAAACCATTCTAAGTGTTTCAGTTTATAGTACAGTGTAAATACAATGCAAAATCCCACCAGTCTAATCTACAGAGAGAATGTTGAGCAGTTATTACAGAAAACACATTGTTGATTTTTTTAAATTCTCCTACCATGAAAATTTTAAGGCACATGATAGTTACGAACACATTAGCTACTAATTACCAGTAAGCTTCTTAGTCTATTTATTTTTTCTGAACAGTAAGAACCAGATTGGCAGGCCTTGTAGTATCTGCACTATCTTCCTCCTCACCTTGGACTTCAGATCATCCTAGCCTGATGTCAAACTTTAAACAGAAAACAAAGGCTCATAATATCTTCCCCTTAAATGCAGTAGGTTAGTTACTGTATCAGTAAATCAGAGATTTTCTCTGTCAAAGATAAAGAAACACCAGATTTTAGGGGCATCATAAAGAAATTTTGCAAGAAACTACGCCTATATAAACACTTTCCAAAACTCCACCCCAACAGCACAAACCTGCTGGCTGAAGGTATTGGCACACTGTAGGATTCACTGAGCCAGCAGTTGCTCAGCAGATGAGGCTATAACCACTCTTATGTGCCCATTTGGCTTCTGAAGCTTTGCTTACTCGAGGGTTTGACATGTGCACCTCTCTCACAGGTAGCTGAGCCTATGCTCAACCTTAAGGCAGGTAACAGAAGGTAACTCACCACCTTCAGTCTCACGGAACTGCTCTAGGAGTGAAAACTGCTTTGCCTAGCACAAGGCTTTCCTGCTAGAAAGCATTACTGAAACTGCTCCTGAGAGCTGGCACGAACTTAGGAAACTGCTGTAACAGACATGCCACCCCTGGCTTTCTTCATGTGTCCCTGACAGCAAGTCAGTTCCTAGTCCCCAGGGGCATCTTGGCAACAGCGACCAGATGTGCTTTCCTGATAGAAGCACATTCAGAACCAGAAGGTCTGAGCGTGTGAGCACACATCTGGGATAGGCAGCAGTTACGCCACAACAGAAGACATTGAAGATTGGGACCTATGGCTGCCCAAGCTGTTCCCTAGGGAGCATTTCAAGCTGACAACACACTTTGAGTTGTATGTATGGCTATATTGCTACTTAAATCCATGACAGAACCAAAATGTCCTACAGCCTTGCCTTTTGCTCTCCTCCTTGGATTCTGCAGACATACTGACCTGGGAAGCCATAAAGCACAACTGCTCGCACACTTACTTGATGCTTCTCCAGGGGAGTTGGCACACAGTGTTTTTTCAACTTGCACAGCTCAGTGAAAATGCCTAGGAGATAAGTGAGCCACCTTCCTGGAAAGAAGGCTCTACAGTAATCACATGCTGTCAGAAGTCTCCCTCTCCCCTGTGTTATCTCAGCCCTGACTGGGCCATCAAATTTCCTCCTCCTCTTTATCAGGAGTCTTGCAACACCATCACTTCCTTCCACAACCATCCCTCCCACTACAATTTCTGCAGGTAGAAATCTCTTCTATCCCAGCCCCTTGCAGGCAGATTCCCTCCTGTTTTACTGGAGTCAACAGTAAAAGAGGAGGTCACATACCCGAGCCCTAAAAAGCACTGCCTGCCTTTTAGCAGGAGACTCTAGACCCTACTGCAGCATTAGTCAACACACACTGCCACTTTCCCTTCTTTACATACAGTCCCTGCTGCCAAAATACAACAATGACGGGTTCATACACCCACATTCCAGAACAGCTCAAACAGCCAGTCACACTTGTGCCAACAAGGGAAGAGGTGAGGGCAGGGGTGGGCACACATCCCACCAGTGAGCCCCTGGCCATAGACAAAAAGGACATTAAATCACCAGACCTGGTTCAAGGTACTCTGCTTTGGACCTCAGCAGGTGGGCTGAGAATACAAGGCGATAGTCTCACATGCAAGTCATCCCCCAATCTGCTTTCTTTCCTTACCATCCAAACAACAGTTTGTTGAGAAGGAAAAACCCCGAAGTAATGTTGAGGATGGGTTATTGCTACATACTTGGGAATTAGTTGCCAATGTAAGGCATGGGAAGTGTAGGGGTTTGAAGTGTGATTCCCAGGGGAAGCCTTGGCCCATCAACTTCTTGACATACCATCCTCTGATTTTCTGCAGCAATAAACCATGTTGTCAGCTCACAATTCTGCTGGCTGCTGTAACACCCCCACAAAAACAAAGAACAGTTTGCTACGATGACCTGGGCAGCCAGTCCCATCTAACCTGATAGGGACAGTTCAGGGTGCAGTGTAAATACCAAAAAAGACTTTTGGGAGAAGTGAGATGGGGTCTGAATCTGCTTCTCAAATATCCTTAGTGTTTTTAGCCCATTAATGACACAGATGAATGTAGACTCCAACCCAGATTTTGAGTGTCCCTGTAGTGTCCCAATAAGAGCCATGGGATATTTAGGAAGTCATGACCATAACTGGCCCCAGTCACTTCACTTGCCCCTTCCTGCGGTTTTCTCTCTTAACTTCTTGCTGGCTTTGAAATATCTGCACAATAACTAAACCACAAAGTCTTAGCAGAGACTCCTTTCAACAGTCAGGTCTTTATTTTAAGTGAACTTTTTCTCAGACTCCTTTGGTAAATATATGGTTTGAAGTAGATCAGGGACAGACTGACAGCACGGCCCTTCTCTTACACTGTTCTAGTCAGCTACAAAGCAGGTTCCATTGCTAATTACTGAACGTTTTTAAAAAAATCCTTTCATATACAAAAAGAATACACCAAGTACATAACCAAAAGTGATATAAAACTCTTCTGTGTAGCTTGGTTAAAAGGGTCTCCGCGTATTGGCAGAACAAGTATGAAAAGAGCACCATTGATATAATATACAGTCAGACGATGTATCTGGTTTCATTGCCACACTTTATGTCTACACAGAGAGACACTGGCCCGACACAGATAGTCACAGGTGCCTCTCTTTGCTTCCCTTGATCCGCTGAGCATCTTTGGCCCAATAGGACTCTCATGCAGGTGAAAAAACAAATCTTTGCTATGTTGATTTGCTCCAAGCAACTTCACCTTCCCCAGGATCCAGAAGTGACACTGCAACGTGTGTGGAAGATGAGGGTCAAAAGGGAGGGTGCGAAGCAGCACACGTATCATCCAAATCACTGACAGCTTCTGGCATCAGTCTTTTTCCCTGAATCAACAAATGCTTCCCTCTCCTGCAAACTACTTTACATGGTTTTGTTAACCTATTCTCTGCACAACAATATATATATATAGATATATAGACTTTTTTTATTTATATATATGTATTCATGTCAAATTTTTAATATACTCAAGAAGATACAAAGTTCTTGGTACTTGCCCTTTTTTTAGAGTTTTTAAATTTTTTTTAATACAAAAAATGCAATGGTTACTATTACAGTAATATTTTGGGGGAGGTGAGATTGTTGGATACTTCCCCTTTTTAGTTACAAAAGGAATGGCAGGCACTGAAAACCGCAAATGATGTTTGCTAGACTCAAGGATGTGCTTTCCAGTCACACCATTTCTAGGAGCTTGTTTAAAACTAAATGTGGCAATCAAAGAACAGTAGCAACCAAGTAAAATCAGCGAAAGTCCTCTCAATGCTGATACTGAGACATTTGCTTCCTATTCTCATCTGCTGCCCTCCCTTGACCAATGCCTGGAGAAAATCAGTGATCTGAAATCATTTAGCTCCCGGCATTTCCAGATACCACATTTGCAGAATACATTTTCTTGAGGTAAACATTCCCCTACAGAAGGAAGGCCTTGGCATCCTGGAGGAGAGCTGCTGCACACAGGTGATTTTCACGCCACATGAAATATGCAATCTCAAAAGCAAAGGAACACAGAAACCATGACAATGATTTTAAAATGCCTAACCACTTCCCTTTGTGGCATTTTTCATCAGATCTTTAGCCCAAAGAAAACATGGATCCAACATTGAAAAACTTACTATCAAATGTAAGTGACAGACCCATCTCAAATTTATAGGTGTTCAAAATGAGACATCCTACAAAAAAGCTCCTATTTCCTTCAATGTCTTAACAGCTATGGCAAAAGTAGTTAATCATCATCAATGCAACAATGATACATTTAACATGTAAAAGCTCCTTATTGCAATCTTTGAGAACATGAAAATAAAAAGCCAGCCAACTCCATTTCCCAGCACATATTTCTGAACCAGGGACACTGAAACCTTCCATAAACTGCTTTTCAATATGTAGAAATAAAAACAGAGACATTACAGAATTCAAAAGGCAGAAGTACTGTACACCAGATTATAATGATAGTATAGCACTGTGATTGATATAGCTTACTCTAAAAGCAGATTATACAGCTTGCATCAATTTTGTCATCCACTCTCCAGTTCATTTAACTAGCATTTAATAGTTTTTGTTCTGCATTTTCTCCCTTCATTGAAATCCAATAAACCCACTCAACATTCTTGTACCTTCTGTGGGAATAATAAAGAAAACCTAAACATTTTTCAGAAAGCCTTCAAAAACGTTAAGAGTCACAGTTCAAAAGAAATCCCCCAAAACAAAAACCAAAGCAATGAACCCCAAACCAGAAAAGTGCTATTCTCCTCATGGCTACACCTACGGTATCATTTCAAATATCCCGCAGTTCCTCTCTCGCTGTGAAGCTGCCGCACGATGTGCGCTTCTCCAACTTGGCACCATCCACACGTAAGAGTCACCTAAGAACGCAGCCAGCTACATGGAAGCTTGGATTCTCTTTTCTTGCTTTTCTTCTTGCAGGAGTGGGAGGGAGGGAGGNAGGACCCCACCTGTAGGGCTTCACCTCTCAGAGCAGAGTGCAGGAGTGAAGCAGGCACCAGAGGCACATTGATGCCAGCCCTGTGCCTGAGCCACCATGGCTGATCATGCAGCGCTGAGCAGCCGTGAGAGGCCAGTGGTGGTGCCAGGACCTGCTCTGTGACAGCACCTCAAAATGTTGAAATCCTCCTCTAGGCAGGTTCTTCCAACCAGAAACAGAAACCATCTGCTAACACCCTGCATTTCTACTAGACTGAAAGGAAGGAGGGGAAAAAATATCCAGCACCACCACCCAAAAACATACAGGAGTTTTCTCTCCCACTAATGAAAGGGATTTCCATGTAGAATTATGGGGGTGGATGACGGTTCATGGTTTGGAATTGGGCCTTTAAAGCCTCTTGCCCACTCTGATGGGAAAGTTGCTCAGTGCCTTCGTGACAGTCACTGAAATTTTCCTTTAGTCATAGCCAGGGGCACAACACCTGCTGTTCCAAACACAGCATCCTCTGACGGAGTGCCAGAAGGTATCACTGGGGTAACTCAAGCAAGACAGCAGGACACAGATTAGCAGTGGCAGGAGTGAAGAAAGGCCGGTGACATTACTGAGGAACTTGGCACATGGCAAAGGCAGACAACTAGAACGCAACAAAAAGGCACCTTTCTTTAGTGACACACAATATATTAAAAAAAAAAAAAAGAAAAAGTGGGAGTTGTGGGTCACTGTTTATTGTGTAACCAATATCATCTCTCCTTGCAAAGTAACTTGTGTACAGTCAGCAGCTTTCCTGCTGTAATTCGTGGGAACCTTAGGGGACATCCAAAAATAGTCAAGGATATGTTTTTTCTTAAGGCTCAGGCTAATCCTTATAATGAGCATTGAGGGAGAAAAATGGTTGGAAGCAGGAACACACTACTCAAATTCATTCCCATGGCCTAACAGCAGAAATATTTCACATTTCAGCTGACAACTAATCATTCACAATATTAATTTTCTGCCTGGTTATTTGACAGGTTATTTTTAATCAAACAGTGGTGTTTGATTGCATTTCATTAAAGATACACTGAATAGTATAAGCACCACTTTTTTTTCTTCCAAATGCACTTTCATCTATCTGTAAGTTAGCAGTTAGATTTGAAGAGATCCCATAGCTATACAGATCATGCACAAGAGAAAGTTATTCACTAGCCCCAATTACCATTAAAAGGACCTACCATGCATGCAAATTAGACCCAGGAGTCAACAGGCTGGGGTTTAATGTCACGGGCATCCACCAGATTCACCGAAGCCCTGTTACTCCTGTTAATGTTTTTCCTATTTGTGTCATTCTGCAGCACAGGGTGAGGAGTTAAAGCAAAACAGAGCGGATTAATCAAACAAAACCACCAAACAGGTCAGCTTAAAGTAGCACAAGGGAAAATTAGTGGTAGAGAAAGAAACAAGATCAGCAAAGGCACAATACTGACAAAAGCATCTGCAACAGCCAAAAGGCCACACTTCCCTGGATTCCCAGCCTCCCTTGAGCTTTCACACAGCTCATGAGCCACAACCCCCACAGCCACATTTCTGTTTGGCAGCACAGAAAGGAAGAGCAGCAGCTGCTCAGCTCCGCCCAGGTGAGGGCAGGGCTGTGCACACCGTTGCTGTGTACAATAGCCTGGATTCAGGCTACCCCCAGGTGCTCAGAATCAAGAGGCAGCACAGGCTATGGGTCACACACAGTTGAGGCGAAGTGTTTTTTCCTTTTTTCTCATAAAAGCAAAGCAGCCACTTGCTGAACTCTGGTTGTGCTTCACTTCGGTCATACACTGGAGTTAGGGCTGCTTGAAGTGATTGTGAGGGTTGCATTGGACCACTTTAATGAATTTTGAGTAGAAAAAATAACAAGTACTTGTTAATTTTCCTACCTTATCCTATTTTCCTTAAAAAGACATTTTTTGCCAAGCTCCTATTGATCAAGATTCTTATATAACTTACTGCATCCGTTCCTGCAGCATCCTTGCAAAAATGTACTAGAACTGTAATGAGGGAACTAGGAAGTTTATTTGACTGATACTGGCTCAAGCAGGACCATCTCTTGCCAATTGGAGGAGAGGAACACATTGTAGGACTTCAGTAATCAGCTTTTAAAAAGTCCAGGCAGACTAAAGCCACTGTCCCGCGTGTACCCTCTTGGAAAGGCAGAACACAGCAGGAAATGCCTGACTAGGCAAGTTAAAACTGACAAGTTGGTGCAGTCTTCCTGGTTTACCATCTATGGAAGTATTTTTCTCCAAATCCCATTTTTTTATTTCCCTGTTCAATGATGGTGGGTTTGCCTTTCACCTGACTGAAGTTTAACTGTTTCCCCTCAACATGAATCATCTAGATTTTCTGGTATTATCAACAATGTACTGAAGGTTATTAAGGACAACCTTCTGCAGACCAGCAGTAGTGTCTCCTACCACTGACTCTTATTTCAATGAATCCTCATTTTCCTTCTCGAAATTACTCCCCCAGGGGAAAACCCAAGCCTGTATTAAGGGTAGGGAGAACTGGTGGCCACAGCATTAACAGACTTTTTACTCTGAAAAGGTACAGAAGTGCAACAGAAATTACACAGAGCCTACTGAGCCACATTTGTTCACAGCCCATAATAACAAAAAACCTTGTAAAGTCAGAATTGTTTTTAATTAGAAAGCAGTCTAAATTTGTATTTAGAAGACAAACACATAACTGTGCACATCTCTTCTTCGCTCTCCATCTCCCTGGCCCATGGTCATGGTCCACCATCAGGACTGTGAATGAGTGTTGCAGAAATGAGTACTATTCACCACATTGCTGGACATGGACACACAAGATCACACCTATTTCTCAGGATGAAGACAATAAAGCAGCATGACAATCTGAACAGACTTGTCAGTATGAAGTCTGAGCACAGTTACACAGCTCAGTGCCAGGGAATGCTGCCTGGACAAGGGCAACAGAACAAACACTTTCTATCTTTACAACCTCATCCATTTACAAGAGTACAGCAACTACCTGCACTTGCTCCTGCACTGGAAAGCAACATTCTGTTTTTATTTCTAGTTAGCCCAGTGCTAAATTACAAACTAATGCCTTTATGTGAAATAAAAAAAGGCCCTTTATACAGCCCCCTGGTGAGTGACTACCCTGTATTTCTGGCTGAGGACACTGGACTCCTTTCTTCCCAAGGCACTAACTAGCACTCAGCAGTAAGAGGGAGCTCACTTTTAAAGGTTCCTTCTCGGAAGCGTCTCCTGTGTTATCACTGGTCTTGTACTTGCGCTCCTTGTCTCGGTGGTCGATGGTGGAATATCCATCTGAGGAGAAAACACAACAGTCAGGCATGAAGCAAAAACAAGAGCAGAAACAGAGCTGATGCAAGCAGAATTCTTCAGCAAAGGAAAAGGAAAACAAACCACCACAACCCAAAGATGCCAGCAGCCTGCTTCTCATGTGCTCCAGCTCTGAAATTGCATTTTTACTAGCTAAAAACAGAGAAGCCTTCTTTTTATAGCACTGCCAGATGCTGGCACTCATTAGCAAGCAGCACTGTTTTCATCCCAGCCTGCTGCACTTTTTAGTGTGCCCAAGGAAAGCGGCAAGTTGTCATCTCATGCCCTGTGGCTAATGAGCTCCAAATTCAGCCCAAATCCTGCGTTCCTTGCTTAGCAGCCTGATTAATTGGCTGTGTTCATTCTCGGAATGCTCTGCAGCCTGTTCCCACTTTTCCTGAGCCTGACTACTAGCAGGACATGACAATAATTTGGAAGAATCCCCGTCAGAGCACTGAGAAAAAGGGCCTGTCGAGTTGGAAGAAATCTCAATGCAATCCCTGCTGTGCTTGGGCTGTCTTTCATTACGAAGCAGCACCTGTTGGTGCTTTTGCTCCTGATGACTAAGGAACAGCATGAAAGCATGATGAACACAAGGAAGAAAACTGCGAGAGGGTTTTATAAAGAAATGGCTGTAATTATTTCAGAGCCTTTGCTTTGAATCATTGTCAGACAATGCAAAACTTAATTTATTTTTGTGATGCATCAGATTTCCCTCATTATCAGTGACAAATAGATCCTTGCCTGCTCTGCTTTGACAGCACTGTAATCTGGAGTAAACAACCGAATTTATACCTCCCTGCAGGCTTTTGTTTTCCCCTGTGTAATTGAGGGATCATTAATGTTTTCTTGTCCTGACAAACCGTGTTTTTAGAATACCACAAAAAGTTTTACATAAACTATCAAAATGCCTCTCTCTCGGTTTAGTACTTGCCTGTAACAGGCTATTAAGGAAAACTGAGTGATGTATTTGTGGGCTTCTTGTGGCACTGTTTGCCCACATGACAACTGCACACAGAGCCAGGTCAGACTGAGAAAAGCTGCAGTGTTCTGTGTGCCTCAAACCCAAGGGCACACAGACCAGCAAACAAGCACCTGAAGCAGGATGTATTTTTGACATCAAGGGCAGTAAGAGATGATTTAACCAGGCTGACCAAAAATAACTGAAGAATTCTGAAGTTATACATGTAGTTCACAGATCATAAAGCATGATTTGCTACATGGCACTTAACTTACAATTACTTGTTGACAATCAAGATGCCTGACATTTTTAGCTATGCCTTTTGAACAAAAAAAGTAAAAAACCAGCTGCACCCAGTTACCCAGCCAGCACTTGTGGAGAAAGCACAACTGGTAATTCTCTTTCAAATGACAGGCATGAACACTGCCAGTAGGCTATGTCCTAATCTACAGATTCATCATTTAGTTAGGACAAAATACTTCACAAAAGTATATATTAAGTGATGGAAAAACAGAAAATCAAACTTGCAGCAACTGGGTGGTAGCTTTTTACAATCTCATGGTAACTGTACTCACGAGGATGTAATAGATCACTTTGCATTTTTGCAGTGCCATAATCATGGATGATCGACAAACACTTCCAAAAGGAATTGCCAAGACACAGTGGAAACCTTTGAACTACCCCCAGAAAACAACAGCCACTAAGTGAAGGATGGCAGCTGTGATACTTCCCAGGGAGCAAGAGCATAAGTAAACTCTAATAATAAAAAATAAAAAACTAAAACATATTTTTAATGCTATGAAAAAATTAAAACTCCCACACTTAGCCAGGACACATCAGCAAGAGGAACATCCCACTTTTGCAGTGGCAGTAATCTGACAACAAAGAACACTCAAGAACTTTGCTCTTTGCATTTGAACTCCCAACACATTTTGCATTTTGTCCTGTGGGCCCCTGGCCTGTATACAGACTAGCACCCATAGGTCACGTGTCCAAAACCCACACACTGTGCTTGCCTCTGTCAAAATAAGCAGCAGCAGAGATAAGAAGTTAATGATTTGATCAAATAAAATGAGAAGTATTTTGAAAGAGGCTGCATTAGAGAAGTAATACCTCACTGCCCCGAGAACCATAGTTCTGCAAGAAGTTAGAAATCTGCAGTTAGAAAACTGCTTCTTCCATGTTTCAGATTCATTTGAAGAGGCAATCAGAATTAATTACATCTGTGGCATAAAGATCTATACGTATCTTGCTGCTCCAAGGTGTAAGTACATTACTTTGACTTAATACAATCCCTTGTATTAAGACAAAAGTTACTTTGGTCAATAGAGGAATGTCCCATCCTTGGCTTGTCTACCTTCTCTCTCAGCATACTGCTTGTTGTTGTCTCTTGCTTCTCTATCTCCCCCTCACTCTACAGCAACATTTTTATGTCATCACAAATTACAGGACCAAATACATGCCTGCCAGTGTCAGTCCATCTGTGCCCTCACACAGCTCTCAACTTAAAAAAGATCAAACCTCTAAACACATCAAAGAGGAGCGGGAGAAAGGAAAAGTCATGCCTGAAGATGGGCATGGAGGACAGTGGCATTTGAACTGTGTCTCTGCTCTGAACAATTTCACCTCCCAAGTGCTCCTGTCTGAGTGCCTGCAGTTCAACTAAGGCACACACAGAGTTTTGGAGGATTTGGCACAGACTGGATGGAGATCACCGTTCTGCTGCCCCTGCAGACAGCTCGGGGGCAGGGCCCCAGGCACACAGTGACAGTGGCACTGCTGCTCTCCAGCCTGCCCAGAGCTGGGGATGCCTGACAGACCTGATCATGCCATGGTGACTCATAATACGGGGTTTCTTGCATCTCCCAGCACATCCACACCCTACCTAGGCTGTTCCACTGCCCCAGACAGCAGAGGTCTGACTGCTCTACTACTGCTAGCTGATGGGGAATGTATCCTTCTGCTCCCTAACCAATGACAACAAAGTTATTTCCTCTGGTGAGAAAGATGACCCCTACAGCATTAGGAAAGAAGCCGAGACAGCACCAGCAATATTTTCCTTCAGTATTCTCTTGAAGCAGAGCCAATGTGGATTAACAAGAAAGGCCCAGGCACCAGGACAGCCTAAACACTGGTGAGAAGAACCCACAGAGGAGGGGTAGACAGGTGGGATGTTCTGGAACCATCAGTCCTGTATATATGTACTCTGCAGGGGATGAACACTGGGCTGGAAGGACCAGCTCATTCCAGAGTGGAAAAAGAACAAAAACTCCACAACACAACAGTCCACTATGAAGTTAAAATCTGAAAATATAGTCTAGTGCAGCCTTCTCATATTAGTATGTCCATAAGACAAAAACCATGCAGCATTTGGAAGAGCCTGAAGAAAAGATATGAAATGTTGTTATTCCAGTTCCCTGGAATTAAGAATAGTAAACTGGATAAATGAAGTTGTGCTATTTCAGAGGTCAACTGAAAAGAGACTCAAGTCATAGTCATGAAAGTAAAAAGCACTCAAGAGCTGGAATCAGGAAAACTTGACAGATCTTATCTTCTAAAAGTGATAAAAAGACTGGAGAACAGCATGGCCCAGAGAATCTGCCTGATGGTATACATATGCTGTAAATTTGCATTTTGTTTTGTACTCAGGGCTGTACCAGTAACTCCTGAGAGCATAAGGCAGCAATTAATACTGAGACTATAAACAAGCAGCACTGCCCATTCTGCAGCACCTGCCAGCACACAGCTATTCCTGCCAGGCAATCCTCTATGAAGAGATTTTCTTCCATTGTGAGAACAAATGTTTCAGTGTTCCCTAAGGCAAAATACGTATGGACAGTTGATTCATGGCAGGTGGCATCTCGTTTTTCCAAGAATACAAAAGGTAATATATACCTGTTCTTTTAATTTCTGAATGCTTAGCTTTTTCTTGGCTCTAACTTGCTATTTTATTCAATCACAGTTACTAATAGCAGTGTACCAAACTGTTTGATCTGAAGGCATTCATATAGGTGCATTTAAATAGGTGCAAATTCTCAAGAGACCACACAGCACCTTTATCCACCTTGGTAAAGAAAAAAAAACCCCAGAAGTTTAACACTACAGAGCTTATCAGTCTCAAAGCACATCACTGACAGTCAGTGGCTCTTCTCAGTCTAGAGGAAAAGCCAGGCTTGTTTAGATGCAGGTAAATGGAAAGTAGAGTCATGAATATCACACACACTAACCTATTTTTGGTTTTACCTACAAAAACAAAGACAGAACAGATTTAAACACAAGCAATACATTGAAGTAAATTTTCAACTCTTTCATTCTGAATCCCAGAGACTTCCAGATCTGTAATAGGGAATGCAGCTGCCTCAGGGACCAAAGAGCAGAATGAAAGCTGGGTCAGTGTACCTCCAATATATGCATAAAGTAGTGGGGGAAATTGGTGTGCACACTCTACATGTATACAAAGAAAAAAAAAAGATGACGACCAATCTTTTGTGAGGTAATGCTCTGTTTTAAATGTCAACTTTATCCATCTGAAATAATATCTCCTAGAGAAATAGTTGAACTTTCCTGTGAGTGACAGTGTGCTCTATTGGAACAGACAGAGAGTTTGATCTATGACTGAATTTACCTGGGCCAAGTTCATCCATAGGTATCATATCACGACTCCCAGACTTCTCATTATCTAGAAAACAGAAGCATTGGAACAACTTGAGGTACGTTTGCTTTTCTCAAAACCTGGTAGTTTTGAATTAGTCACAAAACCAGAGGGGTTGATAATGTAATGAATGCAGAGATTATTGTAAAAAGAATTCCCAAACTATTCAATTGTTATCCATTCAGAAAGGGAAGTCTGAATCAAGTTCTCCAGAGAGCACATGTAATCCATGTATTTTCTGCTTTGGCACTGTAATACAGGGCTTTCTCTCTCCAACAGAAACCACAGTTCTGCTTTGGACTACCTACCACGATTAACAAGCTTCTCTTTGGTCTCTCCAGAATAAAAGAGAGGGAAAATAAGTAAGGGTGCAGCTTCTCATAGCACACCAGTCAATCCAACAGCCTGCTGAGCCAACAGAAAACTAATCCACAAAGAAAACAAGTTTCTTGTCACATCAACAAGCTGACCCAAATCATCCTCTGTCTGCATAATGTGCCAGGTTTGATCAAAGACAGGGAAGGTGGAAACAGGCAGGGCAGTGTGGGGCTGTTGTTTCTGCAGTTAAACCAGAGAAAGTGCACCAGGCAAATCCTGCTCTTAACAACCAGAGCCAGACTCAGAGACACAGCAGTCATGGTGAAATCAAAGCTGGTGTTACACTGGTGTTGGTGTGGCTGTGCCTCATGAAAAAGCACAGACAGGATTAGTTGAAGCTTGAATAAACTCATCTCCAATAAGAAAGCCCTGCATGGTAGAAGAAGAGGCTGTGCCAAAATGGGCACATTTATTTAAAAAAGGGAAAAACTCCAGTACAGAATAGGGGTAAGGTCAACCCCACTTGCAGGTAGATTTAACTGATAACATTGCATCCAAGTTGAGAAAACAGTATCAGTACTGTACATTCTACTACACTGTAAGTGAAGAAATTCTATACCTCTCCAGGTAATAGGGAATGATTATTTTGAGACTGTGGGGTAAAAATCACACATGATTAATGCATTTTTACCCCCTTGTGCTGTAACACAGTTACAACAAATCCAGAAAACCAGTAAAGCACTATATGACAAGTGATAAAGAGAAGAACTGACCTTGACTTTTATCCACCAGAGGCAAAGTGCTGTCATCATAGCCAGACCTGCCAGCGGTACCTTTGGAGCCCTTTGGAGCTGCAGAAACAGACTACAAGACAAAAACCACACAAACACCAAATTGCTACTTGTGGAAACTGAACAATAAAAATAAATGAAGCAACAGCACAGAGAAGATTATGGAATGCCCTTAAGCCCCCCCTTCTGTTGATAATATGGAATGGAGTATTTTTCATTTTCACATAGATTTGATGGAGGAATTTTCTCCCTGTTCTCTCAATGGCAGCACTGTTGCCCTGTGAAAGAAGCAAAAGCTTTCCACAAGAAAAGGTGAGGAGGCTGCATGTCAAGCAGAGGTGGCTGCCCTAGGCTGCTGTACAGAACATTTCAAAGGAGACACAACTAATACAAGACATGCTAATTCTTCCACCAGTAAATCAGGGAGTTTGGGCTGCACAGGACAGCAAACTCCTCAAACCTAAAGAGCTACATTCCACAGACCACAGCAAAGCACAGCCAGCAGCTCTATGCAGGATGGGGTACAATCCACTGTGCTCTCACCTGGAAGAACAGAAGTGAAAACAAAGATCTACAGACTGCAAGATTGGCCTAAGTAAGGACATCTCCACTCAGGCATTTCCAGAACTTACTTAAGATCTTTACCTGAAAGTGTGACTTGTTCCACCCATCCTTCTGAAGGGCGTTTCGTAGTTCTTTATAGCTCCAGATCATCTGAAGAATGTGAGATGCTGCTTTTGTTTCTCTGGGAGACTGGCTGATTTGCAATATAAAATTACAGTGTAAGTATCAAGCAATGTCTGACTATTTGTATATTAATACCTAATAATCCACACAGCTATTATTTCAACCTATAAGTAATGGGATACATGGGAAATCATTCAGTGACTTCTTAATATCTATAGGTATTTGCTGACAAAAACAGAAATTGAAATGTTATGAATTTTGCACATTTCTGTGTTTTCACATGTACTGCTGGACAAGCACTGTCAGGTCAGGTCAGGGGCCACGGTGACACCTTTGGCTTGTAGCTGTCATTAACAAAAAACAGACAGATTCCATTCTGCCTGGATTTATTCAGGAAAAAAAACCCCAAACAAAAAAAAATTTCTAAGCAACTTTTCAAACATTCATCCCAATGTACATCTATTCCTCACAATTCAATGAAATTGCTCCATGGTTTCAAATACCTTACACAGTAATTTCAGTCAGCAAAAAAGTAAGCTGTTTTTAAATTGAAAATGAAATTTTATCTATTCCTTACTAAGTCAGTACACAGACATCTTTTATAATATAAAAGAGGCCAAGATTTTTGGTGGCTCTCATATTTTGTAACAATACAACCCAAGAAGGCTACTTCAGCCACTCTCCAAGAAGTTTGCAGCAAACACACCTACAACATCTAACTACACAAAACAAAGTTTCCTCCACAGCAGTCAGAACAGAGTTTTTAAATGGAAGAAAATTTGTCACTTCAAATCACCACCACCAGCCCTTTGGCCAGAACCATTACCACACATCATTAACCATTTCACTTGAAAGAAACAGATTTCATCACTGGCATTCCAGGAGCGGAACACTGCCACAGAAAAAAGGCCTTCAAACTAAAACCAAAGATCATGGTTTCACTGCAAATGCTGCCTGGTAAGTGTATATATGGTGCTAAGATGACTCTGACAAGGAGAGAGCACGTCTTAACACGACTGAAGTGACTCATCAATTAACCTTTTCCATCAAGTACCTTTTAAAGGTGCTGGCTGTTTTTACTTTGTTTATATTAACTGCTGAAATTACAGCTCTGAGAGGTTGGGATGCTCCAGTACTTCCACAAAGCAAAAGCTGCTGTTCATAGTGACATTTTCATGTTTGCAAGGAGTTCTTATGCATTTTGCTTTCAACTGTCACTTACCTTGACTTGCTGATAGCCACCAGCTTCTGAATGCCCTGTGTCTGGATCAGAGACCTTGCATTTTCTGAGCTGTCAGTAGTGATTTCATGGATGGTATTCAACACTGCAACCACTGTGTCCTCTTCCAGGTTCTTTGCAGATCTCTGCTGCCTGCTGGGCAAATTTCTTACCAGCTCACCCATGGCATAACTACCTAGATAAGGGGAAGAGATACCATCAGGCAGCCCTAATAATAATTTCAGCTTCCCATCCTGAATGATAGAAGTCAATGGTGTTTGCTATGTCGAAAAAAACCCTCATAATGCATGTGTTTTAAACCACAAGACTGTAACTTCACAGGGTATTTATCATTCATTCATTATTTCAAGGCGACTGACAGCTGATAAAGCTAAGATAAAGTCCTTCATCACGGATTCTGAAAGGTATTGAGGAGAGAAAAAAGGCATTTTTACTGAGAATTTCACTGCCAACATCTATCATATTTTGCAAAGCCTGAGGCAAAAAAGCATCCAGTAGCTGCTAATGCCAGGTATTCATGCTAATACACGAACATGGTTTACTCAACTTAGCCTTGTAATAGGCCTTCTGGGGCAAGGTGTGCAGCCATGCATTTATTAACCTTCTCCAACAAAG
This sequence comes from Hypocryptadius cinnamomeus, assembly GCA_013400635.1. Taxonomy (NCBI): domain Eukaryota; kingdom Metazoa; phylum Chordata; class Aves; order Passeriformes; family Zosteropidae; genus Hypocryptadius; species Hypocryptadius cinnamomeus. The sequence continues at coordinate 20,158 of VYZP01045256.1, forward strand.
GTAAGAGAGTGTTTCCTCCTGGGTGCAGTTAGCCTTCTCCATGTTTAGTACTTGAGAAAAAACAGAGAATCTGGATTCTATCATTCCCAGGTATCCATCTGTACCATTTGCCTGGCTACACCTCTGAACTATTAAAATGAGAACCTGACATATTAAGGTAGAATCCCACCTTGCTATTTGCCAGTATCAACTTCAATGATGGCCCTAAACACGTCACCAGTACTTCCTGGCCTGACAAGGTTAGAGTTTAAACAAATACCTTAGTTAAATACAGGAGTCATCTAGAGAAAAACTCATCTCAGCTGAATCTTTCATGATTCCTGCTTACGGGTAGGTGAATGTTATTTACCACTTTGGATAGGAGCTAGAGAAGTGCTGAACACCAACTTGAAGAATATTAAGTTGTTTAGTGTCCAGCTTCTACAAATACCCATCAGGCAAAAGGATGAAAAAGGAAGGAGGAAGCAAAAAAACCCAAGGCACAACTTTAGAGCTTCCTGCACTTCCCCAGGTTAGCTCAGCATGACAGAGGCCAGACTCCCACTCTGACTGGAATAGCAGGCAGGCCTAAGGAACAACATCTATGAGCACAAGTCCCATACCAGCCAGAGCTAAGGAAAAGACAAGAAACCTCTTAACCCATCCAGCCCTCCGCACATCTATACACACTCCTCTCCTGCAGAAATGTACACCTAATGGTACTCCCAAGTCAGAGGTCTGCCTCAAGTCACAGCTTGTTTGAGTGGGCTGGAAATACATTCTGAGCTGACAGCTCTCCACTTGGTGGCTACAGCCAATCCCAGATAGCATGGATGGAAACTGCAGAGAGAACAAATCCTCAGCACAAGGGACAGAAAACGTGAGGTCTCTCAAGGGTCTCCAAGATCCCAGGCTGGTTAGAGAAGCTCAGAAGATACCTATGAGATCTTTATTGCGACGATCCATGGAAAGGTTTCTCAGGGCAATGGACACAGCCCTCACAACCTTGTCCGAGTCGGACTGGAGCAGCTCCACGAGCACCGGCAGCCCCCTCTCCTTCCGCACCGTCGCACGGATGTACGTGGACCACTGATCGGGACACAAGGGAAAAGAAACAATACCAAGTATTGTGAGTTCATATACCTGCTCTTTCCTTGCCCCTGGCATTTCCTTCAGTGCTGCAACCCATTTTTTTTTCAGCAAAGACCAGTTAGGTTGTGCATGCTGATTTATCCCATTGCCTTAACCCTTCATTCAAGTTCACCAAGAACCAAGGAAGAAAGGGTGTACAAGTTCATCCTACAGCTTCTGAGGAAAGAGGGCAGGAACAGAAGGAAGAAGCATCATCTGCCAGCATCTGTTCTGTACACACCTTGGTGTGAAAACACATCCCTCTGGATCAGGAAAAAAGAGGTCACTTGGAAGAAACAGTAAAGCATCTAAAGCATCTGTTATCTTCCTCCTCCTCCAATTTCATGGTTTTATTCTGTTTCATGATTGTTTTTCAAACAAGCCTGAATTATTTAAAATAAGCTGTACCCAAGGCAGCTGTGAAACATCACCCTGCCAACCCTCAGGCTGCTATCAGTCCCACTTTGATGAGCAGTTCTAGAAGTGATCAGACAAATCTTTGAGAGAACTGCCTGATCAGCGCTGGGGATGCTTCACAGAGGGTGTTAGGGGACACTCTGGAGGGCAGTTTCCTCAGCAAACTGCCAATCCAACAAATTAAGTATTCAGAACACCTAACTATCTAATACCAGGCTTTTCAGAATGGACAAAGCAATACTTAAGTGGTTGAAGTGGTGGCACTGAGCATAGTTCCACACTATGTAAACACCACCAGTCCAGAAGACGCAAAACACCTTCAATAAGCAAACAGAAGTAATTTCCTTGACATTCCCACCTCCCTCCTTTTAAAGGAGATACAAATGTACAAAGTAACAGCACACCTACAATGGGACATCTTATTCTTTACTTACACAAAGGAAACAAAAAAGATTGAAGACTGCACTCACCGTCCAGTTGCCAGCACTAAGGTTCTGCAAAGCTCCTGCTGCAGCTTCCAGAGTGTTGAAGTTCTGACTTTCAGTGAGGATGGAGAGGTACAGTCGGACCACATCTGGCTGGTACAATAATTCAAAGCCTGCAGGTGGGGCAAGAGGAGAAGAGAAGCAAGAGAAGCCGAGAACACAATGTATAAACAAACACATACCCCTATTTAATAATGTAAGAGAACGACCAAGTGAAAGCTGTGGCAACACAGAAAGTAGAGCTTCTGCCATGTCCAAGACATTCTATCCACAGTTGTTGGAAATGGTGGAGACAGCAACTCATGCAGAGAAATGCTCACCTGGGCTGCAGGTCACTTTGCTTGTCTTAAGTTGACAATTCTTTCTGCAATCTGTGCTATGCTATAAACTGCCCAGCATGCAGGTGGTGACAAGAGACAATTTTTGCCTGTGACAATTATTACTCTGCATCTCTAGAATGGGTTGAAAATTCACTTTGCACTCCTTTCCTTGTTCTAATATCTCTCAGTATTTTTAGAGACACAAAGAGCAGGACCAAACAGATTGAGCTACACCATCCTGTCAGCCATGCCCTGCACACACCCAGTGGACAGAAGGAAGAGGCAAGATGTCAAAGTGACCAGAACCCCCAAGTGTGAGTGGCAAGGAGGAACACTGACTCTGGTTCAAATATTCAGCACAAAAATATGCCAGCATTGTCCCACACTGGGAGACTGTGACAGCCACATCTGTTCACTGCAGATCCCCAGAGTCACTGTATCAGCTGTGCAGTTTAAGCATGACAGGAATGAGAGCTATTCCCAGCTCTGCCAAGGATTTCCTTTTGTGATGCTGAGTAACTGACAGTACCATGAGTGTCCTGACTTCCTCATCCACAAGATTAGGATTTATGCATCTACCCACCTTAAAAGGATCTTAGGCAAGAACTCCATCACTTCAAATTGCTGAACAGTTTGAAGCAATTTTTATCTATCTTCCTTCACTAAGTGTAGCATGACACACTGCATCAATAAGGGCGGAGTATGCCAAGCATCTGCTTAAAGGATTGGCCAGACAAACCATTTCAAAGTGCTGTTTAGGTTATGTGAACAAAAAATTAAACCCCTAAATTGCCTTGGTGAGTGCACAAGGGCACAAGCAAGCTCTGGTCAATGTGACTCATCTGCAGACACTGTAGCCAGTCTGGTGGTCTTTGGGATGTTTGCAGTAAGTAAACATTAGGTAACGCAGCAAGCATTACCTAGGAGAGGATTTCCAGAAAAACATGACATCAAAGAAAGCATAAAAGTGTGAAGAAGCCTGGGCAAAGAGGCAATTTCAAGCTTCTTTTGAGCAAAATAATTTTTATTATTTGTACACGTGAAAAGAATGTTTTTCACATAACAAGATGCTGTCCTAGAATTATAGCATAATTCAAAGCAAGTTTTCCACTAGTAAGACAAGGAACCTCCAAACACAAATCACTTTCTCTCTTCAGCATTTTCTCTTCAAAATCACCCATCTCTCATACACACATCACAGATTATCATATTTTAGACATCTTCAAGCAATGCTGTCCTATCCAGTGGATATTTTTTTTTTCTTCTCTATTGGTAAAGGCTTCCCGAAATAAAAGCCTTGATTTTAAATGAAAGTATTTCTCCACATCCTTCATATGGTTGCATGGCTTTTTGAGTCAAGACCTCAGAACTCAGCCCTCTGAACCCTGTATAACACTGTCTACAAACACAAGCTGTGTTAACCCCCTGGCTGTACAGCGGGCACTTATCCCACTGAAAGCAAGCAAACACCATCAGCTAAGGTTTGTTCCACACCAAAAATCCGATCTATGCACGAGGATCCATGAGGATCCATGTACTGGTTCATACTTTCCGTGCTCAGCCTCTCACGTGCATCCCAGCACGCCCGGATCCTTCTCCAGTGACCGGATACTGAACCTGCTCCACGTCTGTGTCTCGTTTTAATGCCACCACTTGCCTGCTACACATGACACCCTATGGATACGTGCAAGCTGCAACAGATGGAACCCCCAAAGGCATCCTGCCAATCCATACCACTGACCTTCCTCTTCTCGAGTGTCCTCCCCTCGCACTGGGATCATTGCCCTCTATATTGAATGCTGAGGAAAAACTATCCTTACTTAAGCCATGAAGCATGAACAGTTGTACAGCTTTCCTCCATTCCTTGAATAAGTCTGTGATTATCTGACTCCAATACGACCTTCATATCACCCTTTTCCCCTGTCACTTCACAAGGTGAATTGGCAACCTAAGAACTTCTCAAGAAAAAACAGTGCTGATAAGCACCTGGTGTTCCTTTCCTGAACACTAATACTTAAAAATCTCTTAGGATAGCCTACTGGAATTTTGACACTGTTATCTTTTAAGGAAGCTTTGCTGAAATGTAAATTAGATCAGCAGAAGAGATGAAGGCAGGTTCATTAACAGATAATATTCATACAGAACATTTTCTGCTTCTGTATCTGAGCTCAGACTTGCCTGTGGTTCAACAGGATGCAATTGTTCAGCCAGTCTTCTGTTTAGAAGTACCCACTTGTAATTTTGGCACACTTGGAAACAGCCCCACACTGTTACTCTGTCCTGTTATTTAAAGGCAGTCTGTGATGTGCCCTTTCTGTCAGTCTGTATGTTCCTTTTTGACTGGACACACTTCCTTCCTCAGCACCTTGCTGTGTGTGAATGCTGAGATGCTCCAATCCCCTCACCTCTGCTCCCCTCCTGTGGCCACAGCTGCATTCCAGTCACGCACCTCTCACCCGCTCTCTGTCATTACCTCTCTCCATGCATGAAAGCATCTCCTTTTTCCTACTTACTACTGTAAGAGCACCTCAAAAATGCCTTCACCTTCTCTACTCAATAATGCACAGCATTTTCTCTACCAACCATCAGTACCTTCCTGCTTTGGGGCATAACTTGTTAGCAGGTGGTGGATGATTCCCACTTTATTCCACATCCCCACCTCACCCTTTTCAATTACATTTATGCCTCTGCCCTATTGGCATCTGTCTCAAACAGTGCCAGCGAGTGCTACCACACACAGCTCTGTCCTCCCTCCTGCCTCCCCTGCTCCTATCCCAGCACTGCAGCTCGTCTGGGTCACCCTGGATATGCCAGGGAAAAGCAGCAGGAGTGTCTAAAGCCAAGTACCAAGAATGCCCCTCATGGAGGCTGCTCATTAGCAGGGATGAAAAATGAGTAACGAGAAAGTTGCTGCTGCACTGGAGGGTTTTTCCTCTCTGTCAGCAAGCTGACACTTTTCATAAGCATTATAGTGTCTTAAAAAGAAACAAACAAGTTTTAGATTTTCTCCATCTGCCTCCTGTCCTAATGAATCCAGCTCTGCTATTTATAGGATGCAATTTGTCTGAATTATTATGAATTTCCTTCCAGTGTTGCATGAAGGCCTTGTACATTTTTCCATGAAGCGCTTCAAGCACGTTCCTGGGAAGCACAGCTGGTCTCACCTCCATTAAGCACTTGCTGCTTTTCAAAACTGATTTCCTTAATTTCAAGATCATCTTAATTATTTTTTCAGGTAATGCTACTTTTATGCAATATACAGCTAACTCCTTACACCCATTTAAAAATGGATGGAAGAAATGAGAAAAGAGGGTCATTAGTGATAGAGAATACATCAAACGATAAAAACATCCACTGTTTTTCTTTTTTCTTTAAAAAGCTGTTTTAATTATAGCCCAGATTTAGCACTGCCCTTAAAAAGATAATCTTCCTTGGATAAATGAGATTTTTCCATTGGTTATGGATTTGTGCTGAGTTGCAATCTACACTGTTTCCTCCTGGAAAAGCATGGAGATAAGTAATTTATTGCTTCTTTCACTGCAGAAAGCAAAGTAAACAAGTTCACTGTATTAGCTTTTGGCTTTCAGAGATATGCCTTGGACAGCCATGTCACTGTGAGGATCAGACCTTCTGCAGTGTGTAAGCATTCCCCCAGCTAACAACAAGAAGAACGTGTCACCGAGGAGTACCTTCCATATCAGAGTCATCTCCAACACACTGCAGTCTCGTCTTTCTGAGAAATAGGAAGATGAGGTTTTCTGCAGCAGAATTGCTCAGAATTGGCAAATGGAACTAGGTCTGTGTGACATTCACATTACCAGGATGTGGCAAGTAGATTATTTGCCCAAAGAACAGTGACAGCACAGACAGCAATTTGAATCCTGAATGGAAAACACCTGAGGAATTAGCTGGGGCTGATTAGCCATCTCCATCCCTTCAGCCCTTAGTCCCCGTGCTGAGAATGATGCAGCAGTTCCTGGATTATCTCCTCCACAAAACTATTTGCTTTCATCTTGGCAATGCTGATCCTGTGCCTATACTTAGCTACATTCTGGCAATAATGTAAGATACTGCACCAGGGGCCTATCTCTGATACACTCACTTAATCCCAAATTCAGACAACTCTTTTTGGAACAAGGCTGTCAAACCTATTCCCCTTCACCACCCATTCCATTTAGGATTTATTCTCCCACCACAAGCATGGAAAATTATACACATGTGGATGCTGGACAGATGAGGAATCTCCTGCTGCTGCAGCAGAAATACACTGCTTAATTTTCTATCCACACAAAACCTCTGGACTGATGTTTAAAACAACTGTCAAATTTCAAATTTAGTAGAAAGCTGGAAGGATGTTGGCAGCACTGTAGAAAAAACCTAAGCAACTCCTAACCCGGGGGGGTGTATGTCTGTGGAATCATTGACGTGAACTCTGATACCTACTCACTCTTGCACTGTGCAGGCACAATTCCCACTTACTGCACTTTGCTTCCTGACAGAAGATGCAGCAGCACCTGGACTCCTTTCGGGCTGCCACTACAGCAGAGGTGCATTCGCAGCGCACAGCTCCGAGGGGCTGCCGGCACCGGGGGCTCTGTGCTCGCCCTGAGCCGTACCTGCAGCGCCGGCAGATGGAGCGAGAGGAGCCCGGACCGCACCTCCTCTGCAAGGTCACCCGAAAAGAGACTTTGCACAGTGAAAAAGCATCTCCCTCAGCAACTAGGAAGCTATCAGCCAAAAGCCAAAACCAAAAGAAAAAACAAGAAAGAGAGTAAAGAGTCATGACAGTAGAAGAAATGAACACTAAGAATCTGTACGAAAGAAAAGCTCCGCAGCCCTTGGACGCCTGCCCTCTGCTGACAACCGGCCGGGTACCTTCACCACAGCCTGTGCAGTTCATTGGCTGCAAGGTCCAAACCAGGGCTCAGACGTATTTGCTACAAAAATGTTTTCAGAACACTTCAGCAGCAGATTAGTCCTGCAGTTCAACTCTCCCCTTCCGGGAACCCCTCACCCTGCACTGTGGTTTTACAGCAGACTACGTGAAAAGCTGGGGGAGGCAGCTGGTTACTTTCGTAAAAACAGCAATCAGATCCCTAAAAACCAGACCCATCAGCTCCCTTCCATTTATATGCTGTGCTTCAGCACCCAGTGCACAGAGCAGCTTGAATGCCAACATAAACTTGCAAGATTCTTCTAATTGAAAGGCTTAGCAGTGGTGCGAACGCAGCCAGCTCCAGCAGAGCCAAACGCTTGGCATAACTGCCCGAGAACGCAGCTCAATGCAGATACATGCAGAATACTGAGTGTCACACAGCACAGGCACAGCAAACTCTGCAACGAATGAAGTAATAGGTGGAAAGTTCTGAACAGTCCCTGTGGCTTTCACTTCAAGGTACAGCACAAGTCAGGACAGGTACTGAGCTTACTGCAGAGATTGAATCACAAATGCAGCATCCACCACTGAGCAGCAGCTCTGAAGACAGAACAGCCTTTGAATAGTATTGAAAAGAACAACCAGAATAATGTGGGACACATGAGACTCGAATCAGGCTTGAGGGAATGTTTAAGAAGAGTTTACTATTTAGGAAACGAACACCACACTGTGTGACCTTTCCAACTAATCTACTAAGTCATACAGAAGTTCTAAAATGATGTAAACTCTTCCCAGCTTATCACGTACTCCCACAACGACAGCAGCACTGGCACACTACTCCAAAAGGGAAGCAAACAAACCCCCAGCCCAAAGGGTGTAACAGGAACGTTACCAGCACTACCAAGAGTGAGGTATGCAAAAAAACAACACAGGGAGCTAGGGTGACTGCAGGGAAGACAGAAAGGCAGTGAGGAAAGGAAATGTTGGAGGGCAAGGCAGTGCAAGAGAAAGAAAGGATGCCTGGGAAAGCAAACTGTCTTTTGCTATTTCTATTACTCTTTACATTTCCCAAGCTCCACAAGCTGTCATCAAAGTACCTTCTTACAGAGTGTGACTTGTACAACGTTGGTTACATCCCACTTCTTATCCAAAGAATATGCAATTCAACAAAGAGGTGTCTCAATCAAACACAACCTATTTTGACCTTGTGAGTTCTAGCACTTCTGTTTTCTGTGACCACACATGTTAGAGCTAATACTGTTTTGCCTTTCCAAAGGAGCTGCAAGCAGCATTTCCCCCAACAGCGTTTGACACACTGCCCAATACAAAGTCTTTTTCCAAACATATGCAGCAGCTGAGTCTCCTGGCAACTGGAGATGTTCCATTAACAGCCTTTTCTCCTCACTAATCAGTAGCAAAGGCTCTGGAGGACCAACACTTAATAAGAATCTCAAAGCTGCTGCAGATAACTGGAGCACTACCCAAGCTACTGGTTCAAAAGGGGAATACTCTGTCCCACAGGGCTGTCACCAAAGCACAGGGAATCCCCAGCAGCCAGGCTGATGCAGGGATGGGAGAGCTGCTAGAGGTCTGCACCCGCAGGGAGAGGAAACACGTAGGTGAACTGCAGCACATTTAAGCATTTCTAGGTCACCTTTGGAAATGTTTTTTGTTTGCTTTTGTGAAACACCATTGTCACAATCAACAATGCTTTGGATTGGAGTTAACATTAAGCCCTTTGGCTGCATGATTAAAATGGAGAGTTCATGTAAATAAATTCCTCTACCCCAGTCCCAGAAGACTTGCCTCTGACCTTGGGGACTCTCAGTACAGTACATGAAATGTTAACACTTGCTCTTGCATCAGCTTCTGTAATTCAAAGTTATTTTTATTTACTTCACAGTGATAACTGAATGCAGTTTCTTTTAAAGAGAACAGGACAATCATATTATTCCAAAATTGAATCTGTTTTGAAATGCAGTTTGTATCTAAAAATCAAAGATTAAATAAAATTTTCTCCCTCTCTCTCGCACACAGCGCACACACTGGAGTCTCTGGGCTGTGAGCTACACACCAAATGCAAACTGTTTGGAAGGACAGGCTGCTCTTTTCCCACCACCAGCTTACCACGTTGTTTGCAAGCTCCCAGAACGCAGCCCAGGCCTGCATCACCACTGCAACATCTCAAAGTGGGACTCGGTTCAAAATCCTGGCTCACATACGTAAGTGAGTACGAAACTAATTTGCATCAAAGGTCTGCCAGCTCTGCAGGGTTTCAGAGTGTGAACTGTCAGCCGTGCTGGGGTATGGAATTTCTGGCAGCTCAGGCACACCCGGGACTCTAAGCTAGGGATGAACACTCTCTGGCCTGGAGAAAGGCTGTGTCTAGGGGAATCTCTCTTACTGGTTGCCCCTTACTCTTGCCTCAAACACTACAGTGTTTCAAGACAAAAGACTGATCATGTTTATCAGGCTGGTGATCTCACTGACAGCAGATCAATATGCCAAGGGAGTAGCAATGCTTCTAGATGTGAGCAATCCTGCCTGCTCCCTTCAGGGAAGCTCCTTCCTGAAGCTTCCTAGTTGGGCTCACACGTCTAACAGCTGATAGCAAAAGGAGCTGGGCACAGTGATGGTGTGCATTGCACTGGGGACTTCTTAAACAGACAGCAACCCAGACAATGCATACAAGATCAATATCAAGCGTGTCATTGATCATGTTATGTTTCCCTGGGAGGGAAAACCTGAATTTCCAGATGCTGTCTGCTACATCACAGGGATATTTGAACAACAGTGACAAGGTCAAACATCTATGCTTATTCTTTTAGATCTCAGTGCTGCTGCTGCTCCTATTGGCCATGGGTGCTTCTGATATGTCTGCTGCTGTCTCTGCAAGGGTCCACAATTACATGACTGACTGGTTTTCTTTCTCCTCTCTGAAAGGACCCAGATGGCAGTGCTTGGTGACTGCCCACAGGCCCCGAGGGGTGTCTCCTTGCTTGTGTCACCAAACAGCTCTATTTTGTCACTCCTCCTTTTTAGCCAGAGAAAGCAATTCCAAGGAATTGCACAATCCTCTCCAGAAAGAATAACACTGCCCAGCCCACCTGGCTTATCTGGCTCCTGGTGCCTGGGCCAGTGACACCAGTAGAAAATGTGGAGAGGCTCAGGAACCGCCAGCTTACTGGCCTCAGAGCTGCAAACTCCAGCCAAGAATATGTGGGGATGCCACAATAATGCAAACCCATAACATTGCCCAAGATCACTTCCTAACAGCAGCTCTGGAAAGATGCAGTAACAAGGTGACACTACAGAATGCCTCATCTGGGTACAAACAGGTGGGAAGTGGCCCTCTCTTCCTCATGGGGAAAGGTTGTAAGTGGAGGAATCTCTAGGCCTGAACATGCTTACTCTCTGCCTTGGTATGGCTTGAATCCACTGCTTTTTGGAGCATACTGCAAGCCTTTTCCATTCAGCTAAGCTTTCCCAAAGGAACAAAATAAATAAAAAGATGGCTGGCAAAGCTAATGAGCACTGGGAACGTGAGGAAAATTATTACTTTCCATATTAGATAAACAAACGTGTTGTTTCAACTGTGCATTCACGTATCCATACCAGAACATGCGTGTTTTCTGGGACTTTTCCTTGAACTGAAACAACCAAATGCAGGCCAAAACATTTTCCTTACAACCCTCACCTACAGCACCATACAGCACAACACAGCTTTCTGATCACAGCTGCCATGTGGTGCAGCTGAAGAGACCTGAAACTCTTTTCACTGCCATTACTAGTGCAGATGCCTAATTGTCCAGCCCAACCATCAGCAGGTTTGAGCTTAGTGTGTAAAATGTGTTTATTAAAAGAGAGACACTGAGTGATTCCCTGAAGGAAAGCCCATTAAAATAAAAAAAATTACAGCACAGCTATGTCCAGTAGCAAAATACAATGTGTTCCTGTTAGTATCTTATCAACAAGTCCAAGAGCCTCATAACAGAAAAATGTCTCAGAACTAGAGTCATCATTGAAAATCAATAGCACTGTTAAGGGACCCCTTCCTTTAACTTGTGGCTGCCTGAGCCTACCATTTTCTTTCCTCTGGTCTTCAGTGTGTGTTTAACCAAGGATCATCTGTTCCAAATTGCCCTTTTTTGGCCTCAAGCCCCTGTAAAATTCAGCTTTGCAGTTCCAGATGCCAATCAGTTGCTCTTACTCTGGGAGGCTAATGAGCTTTTAGCTTCCTCCCAGCTCAGTAGAAACCTGTCTGCAGAGAAAAACTTACTGCAAAAGGAGTCGTGCTTTAGTCCTTGGCTGCAGATGCCACTAAGCATATTTATTTTATTTTAAAAATTCTGACTTTATTTAGAACTGTTGAGATATTGAACAGCTTTATAAACTTTCTGTCATAAAATGCCAGCAAGTAGAGAAGCACAGCAAAGGGATGAAACACTCCAGCAGACAGCTGCATGACAAAATAAAAAACCCTACATGGTAATGCATATTTAGTTGAAATATCCACACACCCCTAGACATTCAGTACTGAGGAATGCAAGAAAGGTATAAAGCACACAGAAAACGCTTTCTTACCTTGCAGACCTCTACTTATCTTCCTTCCTGTCTTCAAGACGGTGTATGAAACATGCTGGATCATGAGGCCAGGTATGGTCCCACCAAGTGCCCTGCCCTCCCATATGAGACTAGTCACAGAAGCCCAGCAGACCAAAGCTTGTGAGGGGCTGTGGAGTGAGGAGAGGCAGCAGGGCTCTGCAGTGCACAGCCGTGGGCTCCAGCACCCCACAGTCCCCCAGCTGTGGGCTCCAGCAGCAGGCAGCAGCAGCACTGGGAGTGCAGAGGTGTGAGGTGGCTCCGCAGCGCCGGCAGCCGAGGGAAGGAGCGGCCGCAGTCCGGGAGCCAGGCTGGGCTCAGGGTGGCTGCAGCAGTGACCAGTGCTTTCCCTGAACACAGCAGCCACGCTCCTCCAGAGCTCCAGAGATGCTGTTTCCACCAGGTCTGTGGGGAGGTGAGATGTGGGAGGACCCACAGCACCTTCTGTGCTGTTACACACTGGAGTGATGGCACTAAAACCAACCAGCAAGGCAAACCCAAATCCTCCATCACTCAGGAATTTACAGAAACAGGATTACTTTGTCAGATGTGGGGCTTAGGGGGTTTCCACTGACTCTGCTTCGTAACATTCCTGCTGCTGAGGGACCTCCTGCTCGGGTTTGAAAGCCCACACAGTCCTGACAAGCGCTTGGGTGGATCAGAGCCGGAGCTGCGACAGACAAGGATCGACTGACAGCATTTCCACTCGGGCTGGCACCTGTCAGGTTCTCCCCTTCACAGCACGTCTGGGTTTTATCTTCAGTGCCAAGGGAAAAACAACGTCAAAAAAACCACCCAAATCTTTCAGAGCTCATGCACACTGAAATATGCTTAGAAGCCAAACTGAAAGCTTCTTTCTGGGTTACTCATGCTTCACCGAGTCCTCTTATACTTCCACTGCTCATCATGATTTTTATATAAAGTCTCATAAATGGTCATAAGCCATTACACAGGTATTTGGTTATTCATATCAATTCAGCTGCTTGTTAGAGGATCGTCTGCTTAAGGCAGTGAAGGGCTGCAGAACTCCACAGCTTGAATTCCTCAAATAAGGCAGAATAAATTTTTCTATTCTCCAGTGGATATACCCTCACAGAAATATCAAACACCTAAAAATACATCCCAGTAAGAAGGAAATATTTTGATATAAACAACTAATCTTTTTTGGGGGAAGCTTAGCAGAATCCAAGCTGAGCAGCGGCTACCAGGTCCAGTCTCAGTCTGCAAAAATGAAAGGTCAGTGGCTCCTAATCACTGGGACCAAAGCCTGTTTGCTTGATTAAATGGAAAGTCCCGCAATCTTGCCTTCATAAGCATTTTATAAGCAACTGACATATGGAAAGACTCCCCCATGTTAATAAATAATTTATTATACGCCAACCCAAACACTTCCTCCAATCCTGTTTGTGTCCTGAAATTGCTAATTAGTTCCTGCTCCAGCTTCCAAAGTCAAAAGTGTGTTTCAATTCCTCTCTCCATTTCATGAAAGCTGCCTCATGCACCCAAAGGCAGCCCAGTGCCTCTAATCTGTCTCAATTACAGTCACTGTGCTGCTGTCAGGCAAGTATCTCCCAAGCATCCAAGAAAAAGAATTTGATGTTTTCAATGTCAAATGAATGTCAGGCCAGAGTGGAAGCAGCACAAAAGGTTTTCCTTAACTTCTCTAATAAAAAAAATGGACCTTGCAGCCCAGCTTTTTAAAGGTACCATATTTGGGTACTTAATTCTCACGGATTTCAGTGTAAGCTAGAAACATTAATGCCTCAAAGAACAGAGATTCTGCACTCATCCTCAAAGCACTGTATCCAGGCAGGGATTACAGATGATGAGAGACAAGAGAAGATGCTGCTGCTCCTCCCTCCTTTAAATTGGGACACACTGGAACATACCACATCAAAGTACTGAGTGAACAGGTACTCTCCCTCTTCCTGCCAACCATTCTCTGCAGCTTTCTGGAAAACCAGGGAAGTTTCTATTAAATGTAAACCCGCCTGCTGTTTGGTGCACTGCCTGAATATTGGATAATCACAGGCAGAACTGACACAAAACCAGCTCTGCCTATAGAATAATAGATTTCCTGGAAACACAGATCTTGCTGTAAAACTTAAAGCTGGACTAAAATGTGAGGTAAGACAACGTGATCTGGAGAGAAGTAGCTCCCTGAAGCCTTAGCTGGCTAAACACACACACACACACAATACAACCACAAAGAAATCTATTTGCAATTTGAAAATAAAAAGAAGAGACTGGGGCCCTAGTGTGTAGCAACGAATGAGATACTCTGCTGCAATGAATACAGGGAGCACAGAGACATTTTTCAAAGGGGAACATTACACAGCATCTAACTGCAGCCTGCCCCATATTCACCACCCTACAGCAATGTCCTGCATTCATAAAGCAGCAGAAAATCATATGAGAAATTCTACAACAAAGCCACAGAAGCCACTACCACAAAGCAACTCTGACAGCTTCTTTGAAACCACTTCATCGCCTTTAAAACAGTGAAAAGATCCCAACCCAACAGCCACTTTGTCTAGGAGAGTTTTCAATTTCAATGCAGCTTTCTTATGGTAATATTATGCAATTAAAAATTGAGCTTAAAATTACCCATGTAAAAGATTCTAAGCAGAAGCTGACATTTACTGTGGAGGTTGTTCATGCCTATAGAAAACTCTGAAAAGGTCAGTATAAATGTAAATAAGGAGATACTTCCTCAGGAGTATAGAAATTTCCATCACGTTAGGGCCTATACCCATTTCTCCATGTAAGGCAATGTTATGAATGCCCTGATGGCTTCTCATGGGCCATATGAGTCCAGACCTTGATCTAGAAATAGGTCTCCAGACTTCAATGAAACAACTGGCAGCAAATTTTCAGTGTTTTAGGGAAAGTAGGATCCAGCCACCCAGAAACTGCCAATACAGTTTACTGTCCATGGGTTTAATCCCAGCAGTGTTTTCAGCAAACAGGGATGTTGGATTTGGAAGGGACGTGCTTGTTAGAATTCAACTATTAAGCAAAACTGCCCAAATCCAAGTCACATGTGCATTTCCCAAGTCTTACATTTTGGACACTATCACTAACCTGAAATACTCTCCCAGGAGCAGCGCTCGTGTAATTGAATAAATGGGATTAGGTCTCATGCTCCTGACACCCCCAGTTTCTCATTCCTTGAGAAATTCTGAACACACCTCAGTCATTCTTCCCACTTCCCACTTCTCTCACACATCTGCAGGTTGCCATGTGTGCTCTCTCATTTTATTACTCAATGTGAAAAGTAGCCCCAAAAGGGAAGCGGGAAAACTGCATCTGCAAGGAATGCAGGCTTCCAATTTCCTAAGTGTTTAAAGGTCATTGGGGACACACACTCCAGGTAAGGTAGATCCTTTCTCTAGACCTCCTTCTTGCCCCCTCACACTCTGAATGAGTCTTTGGAGATGTTTTCCTTGCTCATTATTTTTAAGCTCTCAGCAGGATAAGATGCAATTATATGCTCAATTGTGATTACAGATTTGCTGGTTGTGATTTTAGAAGTCTCAAAACAAAAGTCATTAGATTAAATGCTCTTCCTGGCTTTGTAAGAGAGAGACAAGAAGAACTGACATCTCTAAATGGAGTGGGCTTGCTAGCATGAGCAAGCTGGGAAGATACTGCTTTAGTAATCGGGAAATCTCATCTCTGTTCCCATCTGTGCCACTGAAATGCCCTTTAACTGCACAACTCACTTCAGCAGTGGTACCCTCTTTCCCTCCCCACACAAATGCAGTCTTGCTTTTATCTCGAGCCAGCCTGCTCAAGTGGACTGTCACAGTGTGTTGGTACTCACTCTTTACTGAGGTCACTGGTAAAAAACCCACAAAGTTGCTCTATACACCTCTGACCAAAAGCAACAGGATTTTTAGTAAAGAGATGGCATGGTGTGCAAAACATGAATGAACTGGGCACGAGGTGCAAGGACTGCTCTCCACATTGCCTCCTTCCAGATCTGCCTGAACCAGGGTCTATTCCTGCACAGACAAGGAACATTTCATGCTATTACAGACTTCCAATTTTCCCTGTGATCAAGACACAGAAAATTCAGGGCTGAAACTAATGGTCTGTGAGGCTGAAATAAAAACGCTCTCCTTTCTACCACATACTGATCAACATTCTCACTGATCACCTGGAAATGCCTGGGTCAGCAATCAAGCTCTCAGTGGGTTCAGAGCAACAAGCAGTTGGATTGACATTGCTTTCTAAACCATGCAGAGGTAAGGTTCCCCCTGCCTCTAGCTGACAGGTAAATTTAAGTGACTGCTTTACCATGTAAAACGCCTGCCTCTCAGTTCAAGGTCATTTTTCTTCAATCCACAGTTAGAGGTATATGGCACATTAAGTCCTGTAATTCCCCTGTCATGGTGGAGAAGGGGGGGAGCTTTTAAGCCTGTGCAGAGCACTCTGGGTTACAGAAATAAATATGGCTTTACATAGCAGCTTTCACATTCACGATATCTCACAGTGGTTTACAAAGTAATGAGTCAGATAATAGGGCTGCAGCAGCTGTGCAGGTACACTTACTGGAAATTAATGCTGCAAAACCAGAAGTCTTAATTTTTTGGTTTTCTTTATTTGCTCTTCTGCAAAACACGATGGCAGCTTCAGCCCAACTAATAAGCATCAGTGGCTTCTGCAATTTAAAATGCCTAGGTTATTTGACATTCCAGTTTGTTTTAATTTCCAGATTAACTCTATGATTAAAGCTCTCCATTAACTATAATACTGTTCAAGCAAAAGTGGAAAAAAATGCATGTACCTCCCTGTGTTGGCTGCATGGCAAGGAAGGTCGCCTTGCCTGATCTCTAGTACCACAATTTGCAATTAGTTCAGAATCACACAACTATCTGATTTTCATTCCCCTTTCTCTCCCCCACCATTAGCTGTTCTAAGCAGACCCTCAAAGACTGATTATCAAGTGTTCTGAGGATTCCATTGTTTATTGTGCTGGCACCAGTAAAGTATATATCGTAAGTAAAAATATATTTTTCTTTGAAACAAGCCATATCTTGAGGTGCAACCTGAATACACTCAATTTTGTATATATGCTCCTTTCTCAGGTTCCATGGGTAAATGGACTTTCTCATTCTTCTTCTCATCTGAGTCACCTAATCTACCAGTTGTGGATTGTTTAGGAAAAATGTGCTGGTTTTATGTAGACATAGTTTTCCTGGCTGACTCTGTAATCAGTTAATGAGAGTCACACAGAACAACTAGGCTGAAAGGGAACATAGGAGGTCAACTGGGCCAGCTTCCTGCTCAAAGCAGGCTCAATGCCAAAATTAGATCAAGCTATTATGCTTTTGTCCAGTTGGGTCTTGAAATCCTTCAATGATATAAAGAATCCTTCAAAACCTCCTCCAATGCCCAATTATGTAGCATTAGCCTCCATTTCTTTGGGCAGATGGGACAGATGCTTTCAGTGAAACTCGAGTGATGTCTGTCTAGTGCTGAGTTCTGAAAGCACCGAGTCACCTCGGGCTCTGAGGAATCCACAGCTTTCAAAGCACTCACCCGGAGCTGTAACTATCCCCTTTTCTTCTCCTCACACTACTTCTGGAAATCTGGAAAGGGATTTAAATCAACATTACACGATTTTTCTGCCTCAGCTGTTCTGAAACTTTCTGCAGTTCTCTTAACTTGTCAAGCAGCTTCGTCAGCACAACTTTGCTTGCGGTACTTTTGATGGACACCAGAGACAACCGTAACTTCGTGCAACAAGGTTTTTGTAATTGATTTTGACACGAAATTTCATCTCTAAATTCTGACAGAAGCTGAGTTCCTCTTCCCTGAGCTACCTGGTGATACTGGGCAACCAGGACAACTTTCGGATTCACACCCCTCTTCAAAGGATCATCTCATTTTTTATACTTATGCTAAAAGGGAGGGGGGGAACTCAGAGATTTCATTGTTATTGTTTCTTAACTGAAACTAAGTGGCATGGCAAAAGCTGACATAATGCAACAGTGATGGATCGGTGGACAGAGTGAGTCTTTCACTGCAGTGATTGAGCCCCAAGACTGAAGCAGCTACAGTTATGAGGGATAAGCACTTTCCCATTAACTCCTGCTTTTATTCCTGGCAGGTTTTCTTGGCACATTCTCATTTTATAAACAGTCCTGGAGCAGCATCTGTATAATGAGCTATGCTCTGTAATAACAAGCATTCTATTTTAGAGTAACAATTAGAATTGTCTGTAGAATAGAAGTGCTAAATGGGACATGCAAAAACATACACACAACCTAAAATATGGGGAGGGAAGAGAATTTATCATTCTCAGCAGGGCAAACAGTACAGGAAAAGCTGTGAAAATTAAAAACATATGACTGGCAACTATAGCTTTCCAACATTAACTCTTCATCAGAAATATTAGCCAAGTGGAAATGACATGAAAATCCAATCAGTGGTTGAAGAGTTAAGATGCTGCATTGCCAGAGAGCACACACTGCTATAACTGAAGTAAATGCAGCTGGGCAGTAAAACTTACAAAGGTTTCCAGTTATGCATTGGTTTATGCATACACCTTTCTGTACAAAGCATCATAAATAATGCAGTTGAACTTCTCAATAAAAAAACCACAATAAGTGCAATACACATACTGAGAGTGCAAAGCAATTCACAGTATTACATACTTGCAAAATTCTCTCTGTAACATGAAAGCCTCAGTCCATTCCCACAGTATCTTACCAGGGCAAACCTCTACCATCCACCTTTAACTGAAATTATGTTTTTATTTAATTTTTATACCACTGTACTGCTAGTAACAGCTGGGATACAGCATACTTCACCAGAATTTTGCTGTTTTTACAAATGTACCACACACACTCCATTTGCATTGATTATCACAGCAGCAGTGAAAACACTAATTATTTTAGTGAAGGTAATTATTCTAGCTGTTATTTTGGTGAAGTGATTCTTCTAGTGAAGGCAGTGGAAATAGCAGGCACTCCATGAAAAGGTTCACTACAACCCCAGCAACTGAATGCTACTAACCTGCCTAAGGCTACTCAGAAAGTCAGCAGCAATGCTGGACTGGGAAAATCAGACTCTTCTCCTTCCAGTTCTGTCTTTAGCTGAAGCTCCAGATCACTCTGTCTCCTTATTAGCTGCTGTAATTACCATGTGCTCTAGTGGAGCTCCTGCTGTTTAGTTTTTTGTAGGCTACTTTATTATGCAAGTACATATAGGCTCTTCCTGTTTGAGATGCCTAAATCTCATTTTCTGTGCACTTAAGTTGGCCATAAACTCACATCAAGTTTGAAAAGGAATTTACCTGGGATTCCTGTCTTCTGAAGATACTGCTAGTTATTATAATAGATCTATATCCCTGGGTGTCAACCTCAGGAAAGAAGGAGCTGGAAGCTGCCTACTGGAGTCCTTTTATAGTCCCATGAGAGCCACAGGTGAAAGAACCTGAAGGTGGGGAGGGAGAATCTTGCCTCCAACTGTCAGCTTTCCCCCCTCATGTGCTAAGGGACACTAAACATTTGAGAATGCAAAAGAAGGATAAAGAAGAGGAATAGCTGCTGATGTTGATCCACTATTTCCAAGAAAACCAAAGTATCTTAGAAGTGAGTCAGCTTTTTCTCATTCAGAAGGAAAAGTCTGAAATTATTCAGAAACAAAGCAGTCGTCTTAACTCATCTTGCATGTGACCTCTAGCTGCTAAGACATAGGTAGAGGACAAAGGAAAAATCAGAAGTTCTACAGGCAAACAAATTATAGCTGAGCCAAACAGAGATGGACAAGAACCACCACCTTATGACTTCACAGAGTTTCAGCTTCTATAAAAATACAGAGCTGAATGGAATTCTCATATCATTACAATTGCTCCTCTTGCCTCCCTGCCCCAGCAGTTGTTGCCCACTGGTCCCTCAGCTTCATGACCTAAACCTGAAAGACATTCACACTATGAAGTGTCCATGCTGGGGGTGGGGAGGTGTTAGTGGCATTTAAATATCACAGTTTATACTGGTTCTATATCCTCCATGTAGCAAAACTATTTCAAGTCCCCAACTCAAATCTTCCTGACACAATCCACAATCTCTCACCTGGGCCATTCACAGCACAGTCTACTAACAAACACTGTGCTTTCCCTCACTCAGCTGCAAGAGCTTTTCTGTTCCACAGATGCCATTTCACCCCTGCCAGGAATCTAGCCTGTCTTATCTGTAAACACAATTTTTGCCTGGATGTCCCTATGGACGAAGCAAGGCACTGGAAATCACAGCTCAGGGCTGCAATGTCAAGGCGTTCTCTGAAGCCAGAGAGCAAGGGTCTGACAAACACGGCAGCAATTACCAGGACACAAAGCCAAAACTATTCTTCACATTCCTGAGCAGACAGATAACACCAGAGCTGGTCCTGTAATGGTCTCAAATTCATCTCACATGATTTTGTGGAATAACTGAACTCCACAAAGCAGAGCTGTAAGTTTCAGTCATATCATTTAGTATTTCTCCCAGAAAAAAAATCTTTTTCCTTACAGTCTCCAAAGTAATATTGTAGGATAGAACTGTATTACCAAGTGAAAAGAATCAGTGGCAGAGACAGAACAGTACTCCTGGACCTCCAATTCACATTTCAACTGTATCCCCCCCCATATGATTTTTCAAAGCCTTCAGTTTCAACCTTAAACTTACAATTTATGTTCTACATACTTAAATTTAACAGATTGATAAAGATCACAAAAAAGTTTTCACCTGTAGAGCACAGCTCAGCAGGCCAGGAAGCAACTCATGCACGTGTCCACCAGCTCTGAACAAGTCAGAACACTGAACACAAGAATCAGAGAAGATTATGACAAAAAAGGCAGAGGATTCCAGAACAATTAGCAGTCAGCTATGGAAAGACTGTGTACTCAAGAAAGGAAAAATCCACAGGTGCCTGCTCTGAATTCCTTGACAATATAGGGAAAAAGAACAGGAATTGAAAGGTACCAGATTAGAGAAAGTTTGGCAAGTGCAGGTTCCATATGGGAATTTTCCTATTCAAGGCAATAAATTTTCTCTGACACAAAGCACTGGAAGACAGATGAGAAACCTTTCACTGCTTTGTAAATTATGAAAAACATATGGGACCAAAATGAATACTCAGCTTAGGAAAGCAACAGAAATAAGAGATACTTAATAATTCTGATCAGAATTCTCAACAATGTGCATGAAATGCTCAAAAGATGTTAACAGAAGAACATGTTACTTGCTCTCACAGAGGAGATCTTCCCAGTCCCTGAAGTTCCAGCAGCAGGCACAGGAGGGGTGTGGATGGTGCCATTAATCAATCAGTTCTACTCACTTATTCACAATACGACAATCAAAACTAATGATGGAAGGGAGCTGGAAAGGGCAGGTGAGTGCTTGAGTCAACTTGTCAAGATTTAAAGAAAGCAAATTAAAGCAGCAGTGAAATGCGAACTGCAGCCAATCTTAATTACAAACTAAAGCCAGGGTAAAGTGAAGTATCTCCTCTCCTTCCACTACATGTTGCCTTTAGCTGAAGACAAATTGCTGGCACTTTTGTAATCTACTAAGTTAAAGTCATTACCCTGACAGTGCCAGGAAGTCTAATTTCCTGGAGCAGTAATACAAAGATTTATAAGGGAATTTAAACACTCGCCTTCTGGAATAGAAAATCTATCATCAGCATGAGGCTACATGGAAAGTGACTGAGAATTTCAGATAATGGAGAAGAAGAAATTCACCTGCTGACAAGTTCATCCAAAATCTCATTCCCTGCCTACATAGGCTGCTGACCAGGGTAAGCCTACGCACAAAGCTGAGCTTTCAGATAAATTCAGCTTGTCTTTGACGTCCCCACTGCAACAAAACAGACTTCTTCAATTACAAGCATTTTTAACACTAGTTCAGTATTTCAGCACAACTCTCTCCTAAACTTATGCTCCCATTAAAATGGAATTAAACTTAAGTAATCAAAAAGCAAAGAGAAATTAATAAGCAGCTTAATAACTGCTTTCAAGGAGAAAATGAGCTAGTTCATCCACCAGGTTGAAATCTACCTGCATGTCTCGTTATGGCTGAAGATTTTCAACTCCCTAATGAGATAAACTGAAATGAGAGCTGAACTTCAACACCCAAAGCTCCAAAGAGCAGCTACTGTTCTGCCCTCAGATGTATGTGCACATAAACAACAAGCGCTAAGATCTGCTTAAACCAGACAGCACAGAGGTCTGGATTTAATTAGGAATAACCTAATGCTGATTCCACATAAAAAACCTGTTCTGCTCTTCTGGACTTTCTCCTCCCATACTCCAGCACTGAGGAACAGAGGTGGACAGTTCAACACCTTCACGCAGGAGGATTAAATGTTAAAAACCCTGTAACTTATTTGGGGGGCTGACACACATCAAGCCTGATTCAGTTCAGAAAACCTTATTGTAGAGGTAGTGCCATGTGAGACACTGCCTTCCCCTGCACAGATATGATTAATCCTCATCCTCCCCCAGTGCCTGAGCCTCCTGCCACTACTCCTGCTCAGAAGTGAAGGACTCTGTGAACAAAGCACAGGAGTTGTACTATGCTACGCATTTAATGTGTACACAGGAGAAATCAGCGCTGTGGCAGTGCAGAAGGGAACATGCTGCAGAGGAGGCAGCCAGCACCACTATCACTGACCTACTTTAGACTGGGGAAGGGATTTCAGTAAGACTTCCCACCCCTCACAGAAACAGAAATTTTTGAAAGTCCTAAATTTAGCAAGGTTCTGAGGACAGCATTCATAATTTCTTGTCAGTGCTGTTCCCTTCTCTACGCAAGCTCATATCACTTTCCCCCAAAATTTATGCGCTCTCTCTTTGACTGTCAGGAAAAAAAATATGCTCCTTTCAACAAAGAGGAAACAAGAAGCTTCTCTTTCACAATCTTTCCTCATGAGGACAGGAGTACTCTGGACACTGCCAGGGCATATACATAAATTTTTTAATATCAGATGAGACAGCTTCTGAAAGCACTGCAAGTTGTCCAGTCTGACATTATCCAGTTTACCACAGATAACAACCCTGAACTAGAAGCTTTCCCCTGCCAGAATGCCTAGCACATAAAATCATTAAAGGCTTAGAAGTGGTTTCAGGGCTGCTCAAATCATGTGCTGCAGCAGAACCTGATTCCCATTAAAAAACCAGGAACCATCAGGAAGAGACTCTAGTTCATCAGTCTGAAAAAGAGAACTACCTTCCTTCATTCATTCCTTACCAGAACAAACAAATTCCAGTGGGGGTGGAGGTGGGGAGGAAGTGAAATACCAGCATTTAAACTAGGTTACAACTCACAGGACCCTTTGGATTGTTCAGGATATGAAGATGCTCCTAAGATGTTGCACCAGCAGGACAGAAGTCTTTCCTCTGAAGGACTGAGAAACCTCTGCACCCTGCACAGACACTAGCCAGTCCCCACACACAACTGACAGAAATTTCTGGCTTTACGATGTTTGGCTGCAGGACAGGCAGAGATTCCTGCCTTTAAAGTAATTTGGAGTCAAAATGAAGTTTCTAGAACTGATAGAAAATAGGTCTGGGCTAGTCTGCTGCTACTAGTCCATGGTTTTTCAAGTGACCATAAGCATACTCTCAAATAAGCTCAGTGGTCATAACTAGGAGTATCTCGAAGGGAAACCATGATGTCAAGTTCTTGAAAACACATCTTTAGACACACCAAAAAATCTCCGTGGATGTTGACTATAAGATTACAGGAAACTTAACAACACTACATCCCAATATTTGTTAACTACCACAATGTTCATTTGCTGCATTGAATGAACAAATCTCATTACTGCAGTTTCATTTGCTCACAAATATTCCAGCTGAAAACTCACTTTAATATGGCTTTAATAATACATGAAAGAGATTAATCTATAATTGTTGATTTTTGAAATAGCACTTCATCATGTCACTCAATCCGAGTGCTTTTGATCATTAAAACTTGCATGATTTTTCCATCTCAGTAACGAGGTTCTGCCTCAGCTGAGAGCTGATCTCATCAGAGTCAATTATACTCCATAGAAGAGATCTGACCAGAGTTCTTAAGGATTTTAAAACTGCAATTTTATTTTCTTTATTTCAGTGAACAATTTAAAGTTCAAGCAACCTTGTTAGAATCTTTACTATCCAGGAATTCTCAAATAAATGAGATGCTTGGCAGGAAACTACCGGCAAAAAAGTGAACAGAAATGCATCAATGTCTTGGTTTTTTTACCCTTAGCACACAAGTCAATAGTTACTTTTAAAATATGCCCTTTTCCATGTCAAAGTGCTTCTTTCAAAATGCTGTGGGATTAATCTCCTGACCTTATCTATCACAAGATATGTAACCTATTTGAC
>VYZP01045256.1:47531-93857 GCA_013400635.1 Hypocryptadius cinnamomeus
AGGTAGTATTCCATCCTCTCCCTTTCTTTGGGAGGGGATGGAATCACACCCTTTTCTTTTGAAATGCCAACACAGAATACCAGCCAACTTCAACTGCTGAAAACAAAACATGCACCTAGAAGTTCTGCTGATCTCAAGTAATTCCCTTAACTGAAATATGCAAAAGCCCATCTAAGCTGCCAAAAGGTCATGCAGCCAGGTACCACAGCACTCCTTGAAAGGTATCTTTTCTAAAGGAAGGGACAGGAATCAGTGGCACTTCACAGCCTTCCATCAATTTTTTGCTCAGTGAAAGGAGCAACACATTGCTTGGGGAATCAAATACCAGAAAGAAGAAGTGCTGTGCATCACCAAAAGACTTTGCACTTCATAATGGCAGCTGAACCCAGTTACTGGCTGCAAACCCTTGTTGACCCTTAGGGCACTGACAGGAAAAAGCAGGGCAGAGGGAATTAAAAGGAAAAAAAGCATTCAAGGAAGGAAGTCAGTGTAGGAAAGATTACAGACTTAAAGCAGACCCATAAATGTGACTCCATCTTATCTACAAGTAGGACAAACTGCTTTTTCACATGACCCCAAATTTCATGTCTCTGCCATTACATAGT
This sequence comes from Hypocryptadius cinnamomeus, assembly GCA_013400635.1. Classification (NCBI taxonomy): domain Eukaryota; kingdom Metazoa; phylum Chordata; class Aves; order Passeriformes; family Zosteropidae; genus Hypocryptadius; species Hypocryptadius cinnamomeus. The sequence continues at coordinate 48,137 of VYZP01045256.1, forward strand.
TTAAACCTCAGAACATGTTCTCAGAGAGCCAGACCTTACTTGACACAACTACTCATTTCAAAAGTTCTCTATAATTTAAAGGTTGGTTTGGCACTTCTATCAGCCCTGCAGAACTGAGATGGCAAAGTAAGAGCTCCCCTCTTCCCAGAGGCAGTGTTTAGTAAGCACTGTGTCCGTGCACAACTTGTTAAGGAGGAATTGTCCAGGAGTGCAGTGCTGGCTGCTACTTTTGAGCTGGGAATGCCAAAGCAGCTGCCTATTTACAGACCTATCTATCATAAAGACAGCACCCTCCACCTGTGCTCTGGGCTCCTCAGTTGCTGTCTCTCAATTGCTGGGCCAGACAGCAAACTCTGGCTGGTTTGGAGGAGCCTCTGCTGGTTTGCATCTCGGCCCTGTAAGGAACTCCCACCTCGCAGGCCAAAGCCCATCTGTCCAAAGCAGAAGCTGCCAGCTGCTTGCCAATGGCAGCAGTAAAGAACACAGAACTCTGACCATGGGGATTTCAACTCTACAAATTACTTGCTTAATCAAATGGATTGTGTTTGGAAATACCCCAAGCACCTACACTTCCAGGGCTTTCCTACAGAGACAAGGTGAGCAAGCTGCCAGAAAAATTCAAACCAAAGCCACCCAGAAAGCAAAGGTTTCAATCTGAGGCCCAGCAGCTATTTTCCCATTTGACTTTCACAAACACTAGGGAGTTTCTAAAAAGGTGACCAAATGTAGCAATTCAGGAGTCTACTTATTAAAACTTTCTCAGCCATCCCCATGCACCCCTGATAACACAAAAAAATCAGCATCACTGTCAGATTCTGTAGCTCTGAACACCCTGCTCTGTCCCTCGAGCCCGTGCATTTCTTCACAACGGGGATGTGAACACACAACCCATGTGGCTGGGATTTGTATGGAGCACACCATTGCTGCTTCCTGGATCTTCACAATCGGGCTGTGCACCACAGGGATGCTGAAACCACAGCACAAACTGCGCTTGCAGTAGGAGAGAAGTTTAAGATCTGTTTTTGTACATTTCAATTTCCACCCATATCCAGGTTCTCCAGCCTGAGGTGTCAGAGAAAAGCCAATGCTGGATGAGAAGCACAGCTCCAAACTTTGCCAAGAGACAGCTCTGAACATGCCTGCTGACAGGCCTGTTTTATGAGACCTGGCTGTAGGATTGGCACAGCACTCTGGTTTGGGAAAATTGCCTGACATGAGACTTGCTTGTGCAAGATGCAATTTACAGTCTCTGAAACAGAGGGATTAAAATTCTTCCCCTCTCCCCCCTTGCTACTTTTCATTATGTAAGAAACAACCAAAACATGACCTTCAGCATTTTCCATCTGTCAGAAACTCGGTAGAGACTCTGAAGTGTGACCCAGCGTTATTAACCACTAATGTTGTTGTTGATCTTCCTCAAATGTCGTTTTGCTTTACTGTATAATCAAACCATGGTGCAGCCAGACCATTTCTGTTGAAGGATTAACTCCCAAATGCTTTCTTTCGGGTTGAAATAAAAGTTTAAGAGAAAGTGCTTCTTCATAACAATCTCACCTTATCCTCCCCAGTGTTCATTAATACAGCCACTGAGCTGGCCACAAAGGAGTGACAGAAACCAAGGGCCGAGCTCTGTCCTGCCAACAAATCCATCCTCCACAGCCTCACCACTCACAGTCCAAAATTCTGTGTTCTGCAGAACACCACCCAGCACTATTTGCTGGGTGGAGCAATTAGATTTTGGTTGGGTGTTTTTTTCCCCTCCCCAACAGTTCTCCTTTGGTCCACCCCTCCAGAACCCATGATCTGAAGCAAGTGTCACAACCTGAAAATGCCCCTGCCTTCATCCCCAAATCAGTCTCAGTAATGGAGTCTCCCAGGCACCCACAGCCTACCAACTTCCCAGCTGAGGGAAGCTTTAGCCTCAGACTTGTGTCTTGCAGGTGCAATTTTACTTGCTGGGATGAGAAACTGAAGCCTATCCCCTGAGACAGGTACTGGAGCAGCTTCATCCAGCTCCTGTGTGTGCCAGTAACAGAGCTGCAGCAGCCCAGGCACGTGCCCAAGCAGAAGAAGTACCAAGCACCCCTGAGAACCCAAGCTGCTGCAGCTCACGGCTCCTTCCACCCTCCAGAGCCTTCCATCTGACGGGGCTGGGCACACAACCCACACCTGGGTGTTCCTGCTCTCCTGGGCTCAGCAGGCCAGCTGCACAGCAATTCCCCTACTGCACTTACACCAAGAATGAATAAATCCTTGTGTTTTCCATTTGTGGTATGGAAAGACCAAACTGCAAAAGCTCCCTCAGAGGATTTTTCCATGTCTGTTGAAATGAACAGGAGGATGCACTGGGGGAGCAGGAGAAGGTGGATGAAGAAGACCTTGATCTCAGCTCTTAGCCTTGCATGTGAAAGCCGAACAAAGCATGTTATGGTGATGATGAAAAGAAAGTATTGCAGACTCACCTTGATTGAACCACTCCTCTAATTACCAGAAAAGCAGCAAAAGGAAAACAAAAATTTACAGGATGAAGAAAATACAAAGGAACAGTCACAAAGAGGCAGAATTTCAGAGAACAGGTTCAAAACCTGAGTATTACAAGACTACAGAAGTTTCAGCAATTAAAAAACCAAACCAAGGTATTTCATGTTCTCCCTTTTGTTCCTCCTAAAACCCCCCAATCTTTCTTTGCACAGCTTTTTTTTTTTTTTTTTCTTTTCCTTTCTCTTTTTATTAAATGAAAAGGTGCTCACAAAATTGAGGGGACAGAAGGATGACTAGCCCTTTGCAGAGGTGTTTGAAATGCTGTGATCAATGACCATGAAATAAAATAAAATAAACATGGAAACACTGCGAGATTAAGTGAACAAGAAAGGAGAGAACAGATCAATTTTGAAGTTCTAGACTGAGAAAATTAAGATAGGTTCAGACCAGTATCCATATAAATTTAACAGCAAGACAAGGGAGCTTCTCTTTACGATTTTAAAAGCACATTTATGAATGGATTTTAACTTTTAATCACAGTAGTCTGTAGACCCTCTATTCTTTTGATCTACATTGTACGAGCTGTGAGCTCAGCATTATCACCAGTTGATTTCCCTCTGGGGAACAGCACACTTTCAAAAGAGCACTGCAAAAAGGTGGAAAAAAACATTAAAATGTATTGTCATTTCCTGCCAAACACAGAGAGCCAAACCCAAGCTGCCACTGAATGCCTGCACTGCTTGCCGCAATCCACAGGCTCATCTCCAGCATCAGATGATTCTGAGACCAATTTGTCCAGAAAGACATGACCTGGTGCTTCAGCTGATGAACAGAAAGTACCTGGGTGCACAGCCCCAGGAGAGGAATCTCCAGGTGGGCCCAGGCAGACACCTGGCGTGGGACACACACCTGCGAGCGCTCCTGTCACCGATACTGGGGGATGGAGGACAGGTCTCCCTCAGCACAACACCCTCCTCCCACAGCCCACTCAGAGCTTTTATGGCTGAAAGTGTTTCCATTGACTGTGTTGCTCTCAAGCAAAGCAACAACGTGGACTGCAAGTGGCAGGGAACAGGCTTGAGTCAGCACACATGCAAGGTTTCCAAAGGGTATCACACCACAGGCTCAGTCACTCCCTGTGAGAACAGGCTGGCCAGGCAGGCAGAATTACTTCTTTAGTTCCCCCCCCCAGCCTTTAGAAGATTCCCATCAATTTTTTAAACAGTTTAAATGTAGTTGATGACAGACTAGTCTGCAAAAGCAAGTTCACACTGTGATGGCTTCCCTGACACATATGGAAACACGTAATATTTTAATAACTTGCGCAGGTCAGATCAAAGAGTAATGTGCAGCACACAGTCCATCAAGTTCAAACAACTCCATATCAGCTCTTCAGGGGCAAAACCCTTCCTTGTACCTGGCTATAAATAATAAGGCAGGATGTGTGTACACATGAATGAGGAGAATGAAGCCTAGACAGAAAATGGAATTAATTATCTCTGAATTAATCTAAAATAGTCATTTCTCTAAGAAAGGAAACAGAATTCAGTCTAGAATAGTAATTTCTCTAAAACAACGAAGAAACGGATATAATTTTGAGTGTCTCCTTGTAAAGGAAACATTGAAGGGGGGTTACTGAGACTATTAATCCTCTCATAATGAAACTCATTTGCAACACTCATGCCCCAGAGGAGAGAACAGGTCTAAAAGTGACTGACAATTAAAAGCTACAAAATCGTGTTTGCAATTTAAGTTACTGAAATAGTGACTGAATTGGGAGGTTTTGGTTGAGTGGGAGGGGAGGCTTTCAGTTTGTTTTCAAGTATGAGTCTGGAGGCACGGAAGATGTACAGGCAGGAGTGCCATGCAGGGCATGGATGGATGGATCCATGCTGGCTTGGCTTCCCGAGAAGGGCACACATGCTACACAGCCAGGCAAGGGGACTGAGCAGAGATGTGACAGATGCAAGAACACAAGCAATGAAGAGGAGAGGCAGAGCACATCCACCTTTTCCCAACAGCAGAATGTCATCATGCAGCATTCCTGTTCAAAGCCAAACAAAATTACAGCAATCATGGAAAAAAGAACCCCAAACATCCAATAGTGATGCAACACAGGAGATAAACACGTGCCAGGACACTGCAAACACTCCACAAACTGCATCATCCTAAATGAGCACAATGAATGTGCTTGCAAGAGCAGGACTGCACAGCAACATTACCCCCAAATCCATTTCTAGTTTTGAGCTTTTTGCAACACATACCTTTAGCTTTTTTCCCACCAAAACAACCAGCATCATCTTTCTTCTTCTTCTGGGAGCCTCCTGTGCCTGTAGTCTGACCAGCATCTAGTTCTTGGTACTTATCAGCTCCAGGGACCTCTTTGTGGACGTGATAGGAAAGGTTCCGCATGATGCACACACAATTCTCCACAGACTGTTACAAAGAAATTTATGTTATATGAAGTACTGCACCCTCTTACCTGCAAACCGTTGTATTATACAGAGGAGGGCTTGGAGAAATCGAAAAAAGAAGGCTACCTGTCCCAGGAAAACCATGTAGCTCTCAAGGAAGATTTAGTCAAGGCCCTTAATTTAAAGTTCATTCTTCTTCTAAACCCCGTTTTATTTTTCCAAAAGTGAAGCGCTTTATAAATAGTATCCATTCAAAATGAAAACTCTCTAATCAAAAATACCACTTGATCTTACATAAAGAATACAATTCACCAAAAGATCAAACTCACAGCAGAAAATGATCATATAAGGATCTTATTTTAATCCAAGTCTCTCTCTCGTTCTTCCAACATTTACAATCTCCAAGGGGCCCATTTTATTAAATTTTCTCTGGGTCAAAACCTAGGCCTTGTGAGGATTTCAATGGAACACACGTTGTCCTGTAGTAATAGCTAATCCACAGCACATCGGGCTCTGACAAGAGCAGTGCTCTGTAGGTTGCAATGGAAACCACCAGGTGGTTACAAAATCCACTTCCAAAATTACCTGATTAAGTAACAGGGCTTTGTAACCCCCTTGTTCAGGCCATCACATGGTGAGACACAGAATAAAATAACGATGCTTTACAAGCCTTCTGGTGTTATAAAGAAATAGTATGCTCTTTTTTTAAACAGGTTACAGTTATGCTATTCCTCATGCATATAAAATACACTTTTAAGTGCCACAGGATGAGATGATGACAAAAACAGATTAATAAAAATTGCACCAAAAAAAAAAAAGCCACTGTGAAAGTGCTGCAGGTCTGAAGACATTCCTTAATGCCTAAGCACTTCAGCCTTCAGAGATGGTGCTGAATAAAGTCTTTAAAATGGGAACTGACTCCTTTGCTGCTTTGTGCAAATGGGACTCAATTCTGATTTGGAGACTGCACTTATAAATGCCAATTAAGTAATGCAGAACAATAGCAATAATGTCACTGACAATAAAGGACTAGTCTCCTCACCCCTCCCAGCGACCAGCCTTTGCTCCCCTCATCAGCCATAGAGGGGAACACAGCAGCATCCTGCTGATACCCCATCAGCACTACCACTGATACCAGACACGAGAGGAGGACAATTCCTCTATTTTCTGAGCAAGCATCATCCTCTTCTGGTACCAGAAAACAGAAGTTGGATCCCAGTGCAACACTTCAGCATAAATTGATGCAAACATCCACTATGTTTTAATACTCAAGTTCACCTTATTGTCTGTGTCCTTCTTGCCAACCGCAGACTGTAGAGCATGAAGGAGGGCATCCACCAGGCCATCACACTCTCGCAGTCTTCTGCGTGCTTCTGCTCCATCTGAACTTACATTCCTGACAGGAGAGAGTTGAAAGAAAATTTAGCCCTGCAACCTTCACTTTAAAGTTAAAGGTGCATTGATTTATACTACAATTATTAAGAACTCATCACCTTGGATAAAAAATTAGGAGGACGAGTAGACTGACAAACCTACTAAATCTCAGTAAAGTATGGGCAATGCACATCTGTAACTCTCTGAGCCTGAACAAAAAGGGGAACACAATCCCAGAGGTGCCTACAAACAATTCTCTGCTTTGCTGGTGAGCCCAGGGACTCACCTTAAACCAGGCTGGAGTCTGCAGAGCAAACAGTATGCAAACCAAAAATCTAATTTCAAAACCAGCTGTTCCAAAGTGAAAGATACTTTCACTACCTTAGGAAAAACATGCTAAGTCACAAGATTGCTCAGCAGTATCATGGCCACAGAAACTGAAAAAGCTGTGTGCAGCAGATTCATTACAAAGTCTGGGTCAGTTGCCTTTAGTAAGGAAAGGACGACAGTTTACATGGCTTTGAATTTCTCAAAACTCTGCACAAGAGAATGGCACGGGTAGAAGAAGCAAGACAGAGTGGAAGGCTACTTGGAGTTTTTAAGTTACACTTATCAATGACTGCAGAATCTGTCAGAGGGGACCTTTGATGCAGAATCTGTCAGAGGGGACCTTTGAACTTGGCCTTACTCATCCAGCGAGCATGAACGGATACTCCAGCCTTGCAAAAGCATCAGTCTGCTATTACCCAAAAACCAAATAAAATTCCAGTCAATTTTCCAAATGCTGCCTTCCCCCCACGCCCCCCTTTTCTTTAGGGGGAAAATGAAGTGACAAAATTATTCTTAATCGTGCTCACTGACCAAACCTGTATGGAAGCTCTTCCCAAAGCTGAAACACAGTAATTTCAACAATAACACAGACAACCTTTCAACTTTCAGGTCTTTGAATCCCACAAAGCCATGTAAGGTTACCTCTCAAAAGCACAGGACACCATCATTACCTTCTGTTATCAGGATCCTGCAGTCAGTTTTTGCTTTTAACTAGAGGGACTGCCAATCTCCAAGTAATTAACAAATCAATCATGGTCCCCTCCCCTGTCCAGGTCATCTGGGCAGGCTGCTGTGCTAATTGGATAGCTAGGAAAATCCACATTTTCTCAGAGACCTCTCAAAATCTGAAGGCACTTAATTGTGAACTGGTTGCTGTAACATCACATTAACTTTCAATTAAGAACACAAATGAAATGCACAGATAAACAAATTCTTTTCTCAAATCCTAACACAGCTTCACCTCTAGCAATGGATGATAGAAGGCAGGTAAAGTGGATATTAAAATGATTCCACAGGATAGATGGAAGAGAATTCTACATGCTGTTTTCCCATCTCCAGTTGTACTAATCCTTTTGTATCAAAAACACAAATGTGAATTTTAATGCTATGTCTTTATGAAACTGAAATTAGAATTCAAATTCTCTGAGATATCTTTCAGGAGTTATAACAATAAATGATAGCAGCTCCACCTTCAAGCACATCTATTAATGTGGAACACTACTTGTTAAGCTTCAGGGTGACAGAAATGAACTATAAATGGTCTTATCTGGAGCTGTGTATCACATTTTTTATTCCCTCATTAAGTCTCACAGTGTTAGAATTCTCATACAACACTGCCACACTAAAGGCAGAACAGCTCAACCTTCTCACCTTCCTTGCCCTATGGCCCACTCAGAAGAGATTTTGCTCTGGTTCATTTGTGCTATCACACACTTGCACCACATTTGTTTTACACTTTGGTTATGAACAGCATCACAGTATTGTGTATCCTGCTTTCTTACTTCTTGATCTGTACTGGGGCTAATATCAAGGTAGACATTGATAACATATGATTGAAAAACATAATACTGTATCAGTAAGAGTGTAGCCTGCTGATATCCCTGTCTCTTCAACTATAGAAAAATTTACTGGAAATTAATGCCTCGAGAAAAAATTCCCACATATATCACACATAAATAAGCATGAAAACTCTGCAGGATCAAGTTAATAGCTAATTAATGCTATGACTAAGTTATCCAGACATCAAACTCTGCAGTTTTAATGTTTTAACTAGCACATCACAAAACGTATCCTTACGAGCATCTCATGCAGAAACATCTGCTCTATAAATACACAACTCTTGGGATTTTGTCAGTCCTCCCTCCTTGGGTAATGACTTCCTGCAGCCCCTGGGATTTATCTGCCATGGAAGAACAAACCCCATTTCCTTGTCTGTAACTGTAGCTCAGCTCCCACTCTTGTCCCAGCAGTCCAGGCAGATCTCAGACAAAGCCCAGGGATATCAGCACCTGCATCATGAGACTGCTCTTCCTGCTGCTCTAACACTGCAAAAGGCAGTGAAGATCTCCCACAACCCATGGAAATATTTGCATTTCAGACCTATGCCAGACATCTCTAAGCTCTAAACTAAGGTGGGCCCTATGAAAACGATGACAGTATGCTTTGACTAAGTTCTCATCTGACAATCTCATGAGAAATGCTGCCAGGTTTGTTTTCCATGATCCAACGACGCTTTCCCAAGTCCATGCAACCCAGGAAAATGCCAGGCTGCATTTCTGCCATGGCCTTAAGACTCGACTCTACCATCCACCTCCTTGAAAAGCATTACCCGGTAGTCACTGGTCAAATTCATCTTGGGTCTTCAGGAGGGGCTGGAGCATGAAAACAAAAGGGATGACATGGACAGAAGAGCTACTGGTGGCACTGGCCCCAAAAAAGGACAGAAGCTGCCATGGAATAATCAACCTGATGGCACACTCCACTGACAGGAGTCAGGAAAAATCTCTTCCCATTTCACATTTGCACTGGGATTGTTCTGCATCTTGTATCTGTTAAATATGATGGAATGAAAGATGTAACCAAACCATTGTCCAAAGGAAGCTTTCAAACGAAGGTTTCTGAACACCCTTCTTCCAAGAATGATGGAAATCAACAAACATGACTGATTCCAGCAGTTAACAGAGATCTGCAGTCCCTTTACACAGGACAACACTCCACAGAAGGAATGCAGAGCCTCACCCAGGCCAGAAAGTCGTGCAATGGAGATATGTAACATATGGCATCCAGACTTGGAGAAAGTACAGAGAGATTTGCTTTTCATTTAACTTTTCTACACATTAGACAAGTACTGCTATACACCAGAAGTAATTCTTCAGGGGATGGAGTGTTTCACACAAGACACCAAAGAGAAAGGCAGCTGAGACCCCAGCTGAGGTGCTGCTAACTCTGTTACTTAGGAGACAGGCTGCCATGCAAGACCTGGAATGGCCAGAAGATATTGCAATTAAACAAATGATCTCACTGACTTGCTTGCTGGGGCAAATTAATATCAAGAACCTCTGTAGATATAAGTCAAAGCTACTTATTGAAGTTTGAACAACTCTGCAGGGCTTTTGAGGCACTGATGACTGGCAAATACCCTGTTACAAATAAAGCTGATTGCCTATTGAGAAGGGTGGGAATGGTGAGGGGGGGAACTACTCAAACTATTTTTACACAAACCAGTGACAAATGAGACCTGCCATTCATCCCCAGTGTTCTGCACGCTTGCCCTGTCTCTTCACCCCCAAGAAGGTTTCTGCTGCTTTCCCTGACTTTCCTGCTTTTCAATACTTTTCCAAGAGTCTATTAAATGACAAATGTATTTTAAAAACAGAAGTGTCTTTCTTATGTCACAATGCAAAGGGTAATAGGAACCCTTCAGTGTGCTTCCTGTAACAGTGTGAAGAACAACTCTAGAAACAAAACACAGAATTACTGCCCATGTGACTCCAGGTACATAGGAAAGAAACCAACTGGATGACTGATTTTACATAAAGCAGTAAAGCACAAATCTCATTCCAGAGATTTTTAATCTCCAGCCTTTAGCTAGAAAAAGCAACCTGGATTCCTCCTCAAATTCTTGGAGTCCAGACTGAGGCCCAGACTAGTAAAAGACAATTTGTAAGGATGTTGCAATATATGCTTTCCCTGGGGAAAAAAACCCAAAACAACAAAACAAAGAAGCACTAAGTAAATGTCAAATAAAAGTAAATACCTAGGAGCACAGAAACTCATCAGGCTAGGAATGCAGTCTGTTGCTATTAAAGACTTCAGAGAATGGGGGCGAGTGTGCTGAGAAATCTGTTCACGCCTTAGATAAGGTTATCATTATCACCAAAGACCTGTCTTAATAATATGCAACTCCGAATGCTACATTTACATCTGCAGAACAGAGCTGGAAATCAGTTACCCCTAGGAGAGGTGAGATGTTACTACTGTCTGTGCCACACACCAGAATTATCTTCAAGAGAAAAGACTTAAAAGTAATTAAGTACAGGGTACTTAATTTGCACTCTTTCAATGCAATCATGTGGCAGCGCCCCCTCTGTGCTCTCCCTAACAATCTGACAGAGTGGAGATGTGGAGAGCTTTTGGATTGTTTTCCTTTTAATGATGAAGAGAAAGTTGAAAAAAAGGCAAAGACACCTTCAGCTGTGAAAATTAAAGCTAGTATTTCCAGGACTGTTTTGTCTGTCACTTGGCTGGAGAGCACCATCAGATGCTATCCCACAGTGCTGCAGACGAAGCCAAGGCTGGAGTGTTACTGAACACTTCCCCTCCTGCTTCAGTTCAGCAGGTGTAAAAAGCACTTTGTTTAGAGATCTAGCTGGGAATGAAGACAACAGCTTGGAGACTTTGCTTTTTCTATAAATAGGAAGTTGAACTGGAAAATTTTAAGACATCCTCCTAGTAACACTTCCACCTTTCCTTGGAAGAATCACAACTGAGAGCTGAAGCCGAGACAGTGATGAGCTCTTTCCACCCCCTTGCTAGACTCTGACCAGCACCATCACTGAGGCTTTGCTGTCCAGACACTAAGTTTTGCATACTTCAGCTGATAAAAGACAGCTTCTCACAAGTGTAGCTTAAAATATATTAGCTGTTCTGTCCACCTACTCTGGCAGGCAGAACCCTTGCTATACAAGCACCCTTCCACACCCACACACTGCTTCACAATAAAGAAATTTTTATTTGGATGCCAGCCAAAGGAGATGGATCAATAAGAGTTGTAGTAAATGAACTCTATTTCCAAGTGTATTTCTAGGCCCGCTATGTCTCAAAGGAGGAATATACAACATTTAAAAATCATTCCATCATTTCATGCAGAAATTGAATGGATTCCATACTTCAGTTCACATCAAGTACCAGAAAGTTTAATTGGTATTAAAGTTCATTGTTCTGAAAACAGGAGAGAAAAAGAAAGAAGCTGCCTGTGACCCAAAGATAGCCTGATCCAGTCAGCTCTGGTCAGAGGGCCCTGTACAGCACAATGCAGTTTGCCAGCAGAGAGCTCAATCAGAAATCAAGCAGAGAATATGGTAAAGAAAGCAGAAAGAAGCCAAAGTTCAAATGAAATGCACAGAAAGCCAGAGGAGCTCTACTGATGCTGATTTATGTAGGGAGCAGCTGGGTAGCAGTTATTCAGACCTGGGGTCTCACTGGACACTGCTCCACTTCAGCATTCACTGACCAGTTACACCCAAGAGAGAAGCAGCAGAGCAGCCCCAGTTTCTTTGCATGCAAACCCTTCCACTTATTTAAATAAAGTGGTTGGTTTTGTTTAGCTGACCAAATGCTTGAGAGGACATAGCAAAAGCCACCCCTGAAAAACAGTTTCACAAGCTTAGTCTGTGCTCCAGCAGCACTGGCACAGAGCAAGAGATTTATGGGCACCCTGTCACACTTCATATCCATGTCTGCACTGCCCACAGGAGCTCTCTGAAACAGGCTGGGGCTCGAGAGTACGGTTTAACAAAGGATGGACTCGACATCTGTACCTTATCTGTGGCATTCTATACCCAAAACACCGTGTAATGCCTTTTCAGTAAAATGCTGACTGGTTGCCTCCTGCATGACCTACTTGGAGGGCCTTAGCTTGCTCTCCTGTATTGCAAAACAATGCAGAAATGCACTGCATGAGAATTCCATGATGCCCAGCAGCTACTTAGCTTCCAAGTTATTCCAGTCTCTTCCTGAAGGAAAGGCCAAGGGACGCTGCTTGCTTTACCACACATGCTTGCTGCCATGACAAAGAATCTCCAAAATACAGAAAGGAGGTGGTACTCAACTAACAAAGGATCAGGGCTCACAAGCCTTCCAAAACAGACTACATCCATTAGAATGACTGCAGGGAGCTTTGCTGCAGTCCTGCTCTTCACCCCACCACAGCAACAGACATTTTTGTAGATTCCCCTTCCTGACAGCCAAGGGAGGAGGGACCTAGGTTCATTCCTAAGTAATGACAAAAGGCAGTAAGCAAGTGCACAACTTTAAATTTATACCTCAAGATATGATTGTAAAGCATTAAGATTGCATGTAACTAGGTTATGTCTCTGCTGCTAAAATCTATGCATAATTTATTTATATTACAAGCTAAACATCAGGAACTGTCAGGAGGAACCCTAACAGCTCCTGACTAGCACGAATTAAACGCTCTGCTCATCATATAAGCCCCAGGACAGCCATATGCTGTGATCCTGCACAGTATCAGTAAGCTAATTAAGAAACTGCCTTTGCTCACTCCTCTCTTTTGTGTGGGTTTTTAATTTGAGTTGATTTTTTCCAGTCTGGGTTGGGCAGATAAGCTTCTCCCTTTTTGTGCTACTTGCTGCCTCCAAAGTGAAGATTCACAGGCAAATTTTGGCTCCCTTTTTATCTCTTTCTGGAACTACTCCTTCTCTCAAAGTCCACTTCAAAAGCACCTGCTGCACACCAAAAGACTGCCAGTATCATTAGCTCCAGTACCTGGAGCATCAATCTCCCACAGGCTGCACCCACTGAACACAACACGAGCACAGCAGCCTCCGAGCTCTGCGGGTGAGTGGCAGGACAGAGATGGCATCATCTGCCCTCAGCTCCCCTGGGTGGGACAGCAAAGCATTAACCTTTGGGAGGAGTCCTCTCCAAATGATCTTGGTTAAATAACTGCCCTGCAAAGCATAGGAAAGGACTACTTCAACTAGGATAGGAGAACACACAGAGTTAAGAGGGAATGTCAAACAAACGACTTTGTCAAAGAACCCTTTTTGGAGTTGGGGAGAGCATAGCTGCCGAAGAGGGCTCTGTACTAATGTAAATTTGCTACTGATAAAAAAGATGGAAATGTGAGTTTTCAGGTTCCAGCCTTTAGTTTCTACCTTCTCTGTTGTGCCATGCCTCAGTGAGCAAAGCTCCCTTGACACCAAGGGCAGCTCATGTGGCAGCACTGCAGCAGCACCACCTGAGCCTCACCTCCTGCGCCCTGCTCTGCACTAGGCAGCACTTCCAGGTCACAGATTTGCACTCCAGCCCCTTCTTACCTCAGTCAGCTGGAGATGAAGGCTGCCTCCAGTGTATGAGTGCACACAGGACAAATATTAGGTGACTGTCACCACATACTATTATCATGCCTGCAGGATCTAAACATGAATAGAGCTTGAAAGCAATGCTATTTGAAAGCTCTAATTCCCAGGCACTCTTCTTCGGAGAAAAGCCACACATTAATCATTAATAAGAAAGGAGGGCGTAAGAACCTGGTTTTGACGACCTTACTTCTTTTTGTTCCTCAAATTCAGCACACAGAGATGGGAAGAAAAACCAGGCACACCAACACCACTGATACACTCAATACAAGTGTTTTCAGGGGCAAAGAGAGAGACCTTTTCTGCCCAAACAAGACCACATGCTGCTTGACAAACCTTCTTTACCTCCACATGCCTCACAGACACTCCTGCTACAAACAGTGTGTGCAGGCTGTGTTGGGTACACACACATGTTACTATCTATGAAGACACGAGGACTCCCTTGCAGTGTTACCTGTGACTGAAACACTACAAGTGACATCTGCAGGACAAGATGTACAGGCACATACCACAATGCTCTGTCCTCCTCAGAAAAAGGCTCAGAATATTTGCATACAAAAAGGATTTGACACATCCCAAGTATTACTGATTTACCATCAAGCTCTTGCAGTCGCCTTTCCTCTGAAGTACCTAAGAGGGGCCCGCAGATACTTTTACATCATTTCTCAACCTGGTGGAGCATTTTTCTGGCTCTGAATTCCCTGAGTCCTTACACCATGTCTTCGAGCATCAAATCTCACATTTACCAAACCTCAGCTGTTGATTCCATGGGATCAAATCCTTAATTTACATCTACAGGAGTTGCTTATTCCCAGTTGATGTCTGCAGGATGAACTACTACAAAATCCTTGAACTACTGGTATTTACAGCAACTTCAGGGGAAGGTACATACCAAGGTGCCAGTCCCACAGTAAAGACAGAAGACTGAAGATCAGTGAAGTCTAGATCCTCTAAGGCACTTAGCAGCCTGAACCTCCCCAAAGCCAGAAGGAGACAGGGCTATTAAAAATTAGACCACAAAAAGGTTTATACCATTAATCTTGCCTGTAATTATGTCAGTGCAGTAGCGCACCAGCAAATAAATCCACACTTCTCAAGTCTCCTGGTACAGCTCCAGCCACCAGGTTGTCCCTCCCCTTCTCAGGGGCTGATGCTGGACAAGCTGTTATGTGCAAACTCCAGCTGAAGAATGTGTGTTTTTAGGGAAAGTCAGGTGGGTGCAGTTTGTTTGTGTTCATACACCTCGGCCAGGGCTCTGAACCCTGAGGATATTTGTGAATGCGAATTTCTGAGTACTTGGAGAACTGACAAGAAATGCTGCAACTACAGATGGTACCCCTGGAAAAAGGAGCACTTTGCATCTGTTTGCTATGCAAATTAATTCATTTAACATTTGTTGACAGCAGGTCAGTTTAGCACAAGAATCAGGCTAGAAAGTTGGCAATTTAGGAACTAAGTTCTACTCTGTCCTCTTGTAAGTGAAAAAAATCCAAGAGAGAATTAAAAGTAATTAGGCAGAAACCAGCAATTAAGCCCAGAATGAATTTAATTTTTAAACCATTAAAATCCTTGCTGCTTCCAGAGAACTAGGAATCATGGTGGGTATCCCCACAGACACCTAACAAGATGATGTGACTGCAACAGTGCTCTGACCCACAGATGCAGCAATTTCCATGCAAAGCAGGGAAGCACCTTAGGAGAAACCAGGGGACCCAGGGAAGGTCTCTGGTACTGCCTGGGTGTTCATGAACCACAGATCCATCTTTCCTACAAGAGCTCAACTCATACTCTTCTCCTGAAGCACCTCAATGTCTGGGTAAAAGTTGTAGGAAGGACCATGAAATGGCCTCATGAAGATGCACCAAATAATTCCATTATTTCACCAGGAGTGCAATTTGAAGACAAATGCTTCTGGATTGCAAATTCCAGTAGGGATTTAAGTGTTTAAAAAAAAAAAAAAAAAAAAAAAAAAAAAAAAAAAAAAAAAAAAAAAAAAAAAAAAAAAAAAAAGACGCAAAAAAAAAAAAAAAATTTTCACNAAAAGAGCCAGTAACTAGAAGAGACATTCTTCCACATACCTAAAAGAATAAAATACAATGTGAAGACATAAAACTTGCACTGTAAATGAAATGAAGGAACATCTGTGCATACTTAATGATTCTCCTATGGTAAGCAAACATCTTCCTTACTTCTTTTCCCCAGTCCTACTGCTTCATAAACAAAAATCCACTTTGCTTTGTCTTTTACTGTTCCTTTCCAGATTTCTATCATACATGTTTCTTTTATCAGCTTCAACAGAATAGAAGAATACCCATTTTATAAAATGACACCCAGGGCAGCATCCCTCACAAAGCTAGTGACCATTTGCAGCAGTAAAGTGATTATGGATATTGCAGATCTATTAATCACATTGTGTCTACCCTTAGAAACACAGCAGTGTAAGAGAAGGCATCTTTTTCTTGATCTCAGGATGGGAATGAAGACCAAATTACCATCACCTGCACTAGTTTCTGAAAACTTCAGTGGTCAAGATTATAAAAGAGCATCCACGAAATTTCGTTATCAGATCATACTTTGCAAATTGGATGTGCTGCCAAGTTTCCAAAGGGGAATACAGGAATCCCCCAAACATTTCTTTAACAGAGTTTTTGGCAAGTCAAGTGCAGAGTGAGATGGCACACAGAACCCACCTGCCATGTTCCAGATGATACCAGGATTCAAAATATCCCTACAATGGGCACAGTCACAGGACTGTGACTTCAGAAGGTAAATAAACAACAGTCAATATAGACATTCATCAGTGGCCTTTTCCTTTTTGGATTCCCACTGGCTCTCTGTGTGTGTAGTCAGCTACAATAGCCTGCAGTGGACACCACTGAGTGTCCCAGGTAATCCCAGAATGAAATAACATGGCAAAGCAGCTTTCTTGAATGGCTTTTCTGATGATAAACTGTAAGCAGCTTCTCTGATTTCCAGCTTGTAAATGACCAGGTCCAATGTTTTTCAGTATCAGACACAGATAAAGAGCAGGTCCATTGCTGGGTGCAAGTCCTGTGGCCACACAAACCAAAATCAGTATCCAGCATCACAGTGGGAATTTTGTCACTTCAGCAAGTGGGTAAATCAGGGCTACAGAAATCCCACAGAAAGCCACCTCAGCTCCAGCCAAGGGCAGAGTGCATGGACCATGGCTCTTGTAAGTTAATCCCCAGCCCTGGTGCAGGTACAGATCTCTGCTCAGGTACTGGCCCCAATTACTGACCCTGCAGCTGAAGCATCCTTCCATCCCACACCACCCTACCCCTGCTGTTAATGCAGCTCTTAATCCACCCTGAGGTACTGGGCCAAGGTGACTACGTAGCTCACCTCGACCTACTCAGACCTGCACACACACCAGCACCTGAACCCCCAAAGTGAGGAGGGAGAGACACAAGTTACACAGGGGAAAATGAGTGAGACTGGAAAGGAAAGTGGGATGGACCAGGAACTGAAGAAGAGGTAAAGCTAAATAATTGTAGTGTGGGTTTTTTTTAATTACTTGTTTTTAATTATTTTCAAATGAGTGTTTCCATGGCTCTACATTATCAAAGGAGAAACCTAGATTAAGAACAAAGCAAAGATGAGTAAGCAGTGTTTAAAAAAAAAAAGCAAGTAATAATTAACTGGCAGTTCATGCTGTGAATCACTGAGTTTGGAACAAACTCACCCACATCTGTTGATAAACTCCATTAACTGAAACAATGATACTGAAACGAATGCCACGCTGCATGCACAATGCCTGTCTTCTGCTTAGATACCCAAACTGCAAGGACACCTGAAACCTCAGAAGCTCAGAGACTGTTCCAGTTATTTTGGGAGACAACGCAGCTCACACCTGAGGCTCACTTCCAAAGGGGACAAAGGGAGGCTGGCACATAATCAAGAGGCCTAACCTCCCAATTAAATATCAAACTGGTGAACAGTTTGCAGTCTGCAACAAGCTCCATTCGTGGAAAATTGAATTTCTAGGACCAGCTACTGTGTCAATGAGAGAAGCGTAGGCAAAGGGGTTTTTAAACACTGATGTCTGTCAGACAGATGGCTGCAACAATTTATTCTCTGTTGGTGTTAACTATCACATAACTATCACATCTTGCTGCTAGGTCTGCCAATGAGCTGCACAGGATTTCAACACACAACACAAAATAATTTCCAACAGTTTTAATGTTAATTACTTTTGATATGTCCATTCAGACCCCTAGATCTGGAAGTGCTCTACAAACTGTGTGTGTAATATCCCTGACATGGGAACAGGAAGCACAATCAGCTGAGAGGCAGCTCATACCCACCTGCTCCTGCACCTGTCTTGTTCCTGCACTCACCTCACTGCACAAAGTGGGCAGACAGCAGGGCAGTTCTCCCCAGCTCCTGTGCAAGAGGCTGCTGTCTCCATGGCTTGGCACAGCCATGGACAGATTACCTCCCTACCTTAGGCAGCCTCAGTCAAGCATGAGATCACCTCGCCCCATATCTGATGAAAGCTTCAAATTTTCCACAAGGAAGCACTAAGTCCCTCCTAACTATGACAGCAGAGACCAGAGATGAGAGGACTGAAAGACATTTTCCTGTTCAACAGCAGAGACAGCCACCATTCACTGGGTGTCGGCCTGATGCATTTCAGGTTGTATCAGGACCAGTCTGAAATACCAGAAGTTTAAATTCCCTTAACATCTCAGTGCTATGTTTCACACCCTTCTCCACAGGCTTTAAGAATACAATGTCCAAAAGGGCACAAGCTTTTGAGTTTCCTGTAAAACCAGTGCCTTACTTTAAAATTTAAAAAAACCAAAAAACCCACAAAAGCCCAAACCCAACTGATCAACAAACCAAGAGATATCCTGGAGTACAGAAGTTTGAGTAGATCCACATACTAATAAAATTTTATGATGCGGATTAGGCTAGTCTACTAATGACCAATTTATTGTCTATACTTACTGGAGAATCTCATATTCATTGAGCTAATCCTTTTATTCCCTCACCATGACTAATTTCCTCTTGCAGAACACCCTCAGAAATGAGACACTAGTAAGTAAAAACCTATGATGTCTGGAGTCTGCTTAAAGGACCTCAGATTCCAGTGGGACTGCAAATAATTTCAGTAATGGGCCCTTCCAGAACACTTTTCATTACTTTCTTCATTTGTGAAGTTACTTGGGGGAATAGTTATTACAATTTAGATACCACAAGCCCAAGAAACAGAAATTAACCAACTTCTGAAGATGCATTAATCAGTAGAAATCTGACAGGAATATATTTAAGAGCAAGAGAAAGTATAATGCCAAATCTTTATTAGTTTTATTCAAACTAATTGACTTCATCCCAAAGCTGAAGAATCTAAACTGAGCGTAACTATTTTTTCTCAAAAGAAAAGCAAAATGAGACCTGCTCTGTTTAGGGAACATTGATTCTTCAGGTTTCTCAGACTGCATTAGGACTCCTCCTGACTCCAGCTTTTAGCACGAACTGTCCTGCTCTCAAGGTGCTTCCAGAATTGCAAACACAGTATGAAACCAGAAAAGGCTCCTTTGCAAGGAATTTTAGAAAAAACACTTTGAATCCTGAATAGTCAGTAGCTCAAATTCTTCACTAAAACCCCCAAGAAGCGACGGGGAATCGCCTTACCGCAGGCAGCCAGAGGTGTTCTTGAAGACCGTCGTCCACTCGGCATCGCGCGGCTTCGAGTCCTCGTTGGGCTCGCTCTCCCAGCCCGAGTGGGGGATGATCACCTCGTTGGTCAGCGTCTGCAGACCGTGGTTGATGATGACCATCTTCAGGGGCTCGTAGGAGGATAAATTCCACAGGGTGCCTGCAGGGAATTATTAAACAGCCAGAGTATAACAACTATATTAAATCTAGAATCACAGGATTCACAGAGAAGTGCTTGAAGGTTAAGTCATAAAACTAAACAAGAAGGCGAAGCAACTTGATGAGATGCCAGACCAGAACCAGCTTAGGGGAAATCCCACAGCTTCTTTAACAGAGCACGAAAGCACTTTTATCAAGACATGGATATTGTTGAACTCATCAAGCCCTACACAGAGTACATAAAAGTGATGTACTACTGGAGATTAATAGGATTTTTCTGCTGTATACAAATTGTGTTACACTTTCAAGTCTAACTATGCCTCAAAAAGTAAAAATTCATCCAGTGAAGCAAAGTATATTGAGCAAATCCTAGGAGAGATGAATTTCTGGAGGATCACTGATCTTATGCTTATCTTCTGCACAACATAATATTTCATTCAAGTCTCCTCTCTATTATTTATTTTCACATTTTCCTGTCACAAGCAATATCTGTGTTCAAATCTCCTGGTGCCACAAGCATATGATTTCTTGAAGAAGCCAGAAACCAGAACTCCACTGTCTTTTCATTTTTACCTCAATTATGAGCCAAAGCAGACAGAAGTCAAACATCAAAACCAAGTAACAGAACAACAGCTTTATAGCTGCAAAATACCCGGTGTTAGATAAGTGATACAGCCTCCCAGCAGACCTGTATCAGTGTCCTGACAGTTATTACTCATCAGAGCAGGGCTAAAACAGAACGCTCACTTCAGAGAGAATTTCTGCATAGACCCAGCCTGGTACCATCTGAGAACTGTCAGTAACAACGCTTGGAGGGAGCCAGACACACGCTTTTGGTCTCCAAGGAAAAGTGTGAGTTCTAGCAAAATTTTCAGACAGCCCAAACAGAAAACCCAGAGTCCCCAAAACACACAAGGAATCTTTCCTAAACAGATTGAATATCAACCTGAGGCTCCCTGTGTTACAACCACGATGGACTCGTGCAGATTACAGTGCAAACTGTGAATCTCCACCTCATTGTATATGCATCTAAAAACCACAACAGAACAACACAAGTGCAACCTTTTGTTTCAGCCCTTTTGCATCTTTCCTAGAGCAGTGATGTAATCTGTTACTTCTAGAGTGGAACTACAAAGGCAAATTTTACTGCTTAAGAAGACCAAGGCAGATATATAAGTAATAAAGTCAAGAATACCTACAAAATTTCCAAGACCTCTAATATTAAAGGATTGTATGAAAGTTTTCCACTACTAAAACCTTTTGCTTGTTTTAAGACTTAGAGATTTGTGTCTAGACTTAATACCTTCAATCACAACACGTAAAA
The DNA here is from genome assembly GCA_013400635.1 of Hypocryptadius cinnamomeus. Classification (NCBI taxonomy): domain Eukaryota; kingdom Metazoa; phylum Chordata; class Aves; order Passeriformes; family Zosteropidae; genus Hypocryptadius; species Hypocryptadius cinnamomeus. The sequence goes on from VYZP01045256.1 coordinate 69,007, forward strand.
CAGAATCAGCACCTCCAAACTCTTCCTATATTCTCATTCACCAGAGGTTCTTTCAAGAGACTAAATGCAACTGTGGATTCAATAGAGTTACAACTGGATTGCAGCACCAACCTGGCCATCTACCACCAGCTTTAATGGTGTAACCCCACCCTGACCAGCAGAACCACCTGCCCCTATGGAAGCAGCTCTTCCACATACACAGATTTTTTATCAAGGGGCTGGCTGTAACTCAGGCAATGAACTATTCAGGGCAAACACATTTGATTGCAAATCTGAATGAGTGACTACCAGACAAGGGGAACTGGAGTTATACAGAACCTTTCCCGTACCCTCTTTGACGAAAACTCCCCCAGCATTTTACGAGCTTTCAATTTCTCATCTGCCTCCCACCTCTACAATCTTTCATACAAAACAATAGACTGAAGAAGAAGAATAAAAGACAGCCTTACTACTTAAAAAGTTAGTGCAAACACTTCAAATTATTCTAAAGGTCAAAGCACTTAAATTTATAATATTCTCCTTGATGGTGCATAAGGAATTCCAAAAGAATCCCTGTGTTGAACAGCATTTAGCAAGGGAAAATGCACAGCACTTAAAAGAAATGTAGCACAATATAAACAGAGGTGAGGGAGTCCTGTGGTTCCAAAGACAGAAAAAACTTCAGGTTGAACACTGACTTCATGGGGAAAATAATTCACAGGAAAGGATATAGAAAATAAACACACTAACAGAACATTTTTCTTATTCAAAATTATGAAACAAAGAAATCTAAATCCCAGCATCCTTTCTGCACTAGAGAAAACAAATTCTATGGAAAAGTCTCTGATAGTGACAGCCTTTAGGTTAAGGGAACAAATTCAGATCCAACTGTAGCATTTAGCAGCACAAAAAAAATCAGAGGGAAAAAAATTGCTGTAAATTTGACATCCATCTTTAAATATCATTCCCTGTTACTATTAGCATAACACACCAATGTTTCAACAAGCTGGAAACACTGTTTTTAAAACTCTAATCAATGAATAGCACTCAAGAGAAATCATGTCACTAACACAGCAGCACAAGGTGAATGAAGTTATCTCAAGTTTCCATGCACTTTCACTACAAGCCTTGGCCTTTTTGACCACAGACTGCATGAGTTTGAGGACTAAAGAAAGATGAAGTACTGCTCTTCAGAAGATGAACATGATGACTAGCAATCTGTATTTTATTCATAAATACTATGAGTAATGTACTTATGTGCTTCTAGCTTCAACCATCAACCCTGATTTTTCACCATATTAAGCAGGGAAAATAACTACAAGCTTTTATTTCAAAAAAATCCAACATCACCAAGAAACTAGAAGCTGTTTAATTCCTTTCCTGTGGTCCATACCAGATAGTTTATCACTTGGAAAAATTAGAAGTCTGCAATATATTCCCTGAGGAATTCTTTTTGCATGTTGGTCTGGGGGGCATTTGTTTGACAGACTTGTTTGTATCAAAGTCCTGAAGATTGGAGCTGTGCTCCTTTCAGTAGTGGTCAAGTTGAACACCTCAACGTGAGCTAGTGTGTGACAGAACACACCATGGACAGACCTTCTTCTGAGAAGCCCTGAGTAGAAAATGGAAGGAGAAAGCTCATCTGAGAAGAGCAAGCTGAGGAGAGCAGGGTACTTCTCCAAAGGGGAGTCCAGGTCTGAGCAGCTGGCAGGACCTCAGCACACATCAGTGCCCAGGAGCTGGGAGTTCTGAGCCAGCTGATTTATCTGCAAGTTGCTATTCGAGCATTAGATCAAAATATTTCATCTGCAGAGCATTTTGAAGGTCAATCATTTTTCAATTATAAGCAATTTGAAGAGTCACGTCCTGCACCACTTAAAATCAGTGCAATGTCATTAAACAACAAAATCACTCCAACGTTCTCACAAAGAACAAAATTATTCATTAAAGCTACCAATTTCTGATTGCTTTTCAAAGAATGTAATAGAATTTTAGTCTTGCATATCTGATAGGAACATTTCCTCCACAAAAACCTTATCACTCAAGATAAAATTTCTGTAGCTTTCCCAATCAGAACAGATTTAATTCCTTATCAGCTTAATCCTCATTTCTCTATTTTTCTGAAGAAAATGATCCACTGAGAGTACAGCAGTACAGCTACAAGCCTAGCAAGAAATGAAGGAAGAATTTTATGGAGTATTTCTCAACACAACTCTACTCATGATTTACTTATGGACACTCTTAACACTTAAATCAAGCTTTTCTCAGTGCAGCAGCTAGGAAACATTTTGTAACTCCACATTTCAAAAAGAAAGAGAAGTGAGATCTGTGGTATTTTATGAATGCATCTTTGAGTTTAGAAGGCAGTTTTTGCACACTTCCCAGATATCTGACCTCGAGGGACATGTTTAGTGCCATTTGCAGGTATGTCAAGAACACCTGGTAAAACAGTGATGGCACTAACCCAAAGAAGGTTTTCAAATTCTGCTAAAACCAGTGCTATCTGTAAGAAAAAAAATCTACAGACTGGCTTAATCTGGCAGCAGTAGTCTACCTGTACACTCTGCCTGCTTCCAAAATTTAATGTCAAAACAGTTGTCTAACTTGTGTTCTCCAAACGTGCATCCTGGCAAGTGCTCAAGGGAACACACTCCCAGCACAGCCAGACTCACTCAGCACTGATGCCACACACCTGATTTCTCCCTCCATGCTGCATGCACCTCTTGGGTGTTTTTAACTCACTGGTGTGGCTTTTTCCCCACGCCATTCACAGTGACCAGACCCAGCTGTGGCTGCTGCATCAGATCAAGCAAAGGAGAAGACATGGAGCTGTCAAGGACTGACTCTCACATCTGATGGGAACGATGGTTTCTTTGGCCAAAAAGCCCTGCTCCAAACAGGCTGTCCTACTGTGTGACCCAGGTACCGCCTGTCCTGCAGGCAGGCAGTGTTCCACAGCCAGAGAAACAAAACTTCAAGCCTAGAACTGCTCTTGAATTCAGACAACTGAATTATTTAAATTTCTTTAAATTACTTCAATCTCTTTGGAAAGTAGGATTATTTTATCATTTGTCCTTAGCTGGATGACCAGCTGGTGATTACTACTGAGCTTTTGAAAAGCAGTCAGTATTGAGTTAAAAAAAGATTAAACTGTAGAAAAATCAATGTGTCATACCAAACTTGAAGCCTGTTAAAAGAAATAAACACAAACGCTGTATGCTGTTGTATTTTTTTCTTTTTCCTAATGCATTGCTGATGAAGTCCCCAGACATTTCACTCCAGACAAACTGAAAAACTTTCATGGCAAAGGTAGGCTTTGGTTTATCACTAGGGAAAAGCACCCAGATAAGAAGTCACGGTTGCTACCAGGAAAACATTGGAATTGTGATCTCAATTTCTGAGGCTGCAGAATACAGTCCTTTTGTAGCAGCCCTGCCTGAATACTCCCTTTGCACTTCAAGCTGGCTCTTGTTTCTCTCTGCTGACTTTTGGAGCTCATTTTACAAATGGACAATTCCACATTATCAGCCAGAGCTTTGAACACGGACTGCAAGTACAGCAGCAGCAGCCACAGAGGCATTGCTGGAATATTCTTCTTTTCTGTGCTGATGCTTGAATGTCTCACACTGGATCTGGTGATATCATTTTAGAAGGGGAATGAAATTATTCCTGGTTAGGTGGAGATTAAATGCACATCATCTGTTACTGGACATCTGTTTAGGTTAATACCCTTAGTATTCCTGGTTTTTTTTGAGTAAGGGGAAATAAAGAGCTCTAAATAACAAAGGCCAAGGTGGAATAAAAATACTACATTTAATTGGCAAAAACTACTGCCAAATAAAATGCATTTGAACTCTAAAGCTAATTAAGCAATGGGAAATCAAAGCAATCACCATTTACAGTGAAAAGGAAAAACATCTAGTTTGCTTTTGCCATCTTAGAAGTGACTGATTACCACCTAGCACTATAATGATATTCCTTCAGAGTAAATTATAGACGAGCTTCTCCTTTCTTGAATCTAAGGAAATAAATTTATTGCTTCTCAGCACTCCAGAAATGAGTGTTGATTAAACTAGAACAGTAGATAAACAGATATTCTTTATTAAAAAAAAAAAAGGTCTGCCATCACATTAAATGAGTGCAACAAATGGAATATAAATACCACCTGCAGAGTTTCCATGTCAAGGCAGAGCACAGACAGCTCTCAAAGCACAACCAGCATGTGCTACTCAGAGGTTCTCTGACTAAACAGACTGCTCTCCTTTGCCGGCTCACTGGAAAAAGGCTGGAAAAATACCCCTGCTAGTTACAACACTGTATATTTAGACCTAGTTTGCTAAATAGCCTGTAATGGCTGTGAAAGAACAGATGGAACACCCAAGGCCACTGTTCATCTCAGAGAATTATGATTACCAGTAAAGATTTAAAGAGAGCTACTATAATTTTTGAGGAAATTACAGAATTATGATGTTTACCTCTAATGGCTTAAACAATGTTTGCAACAGGGTCTACCTGCACAAGCCAACATTGATAAGGCAGCTGAACAGTTTCAGCCCTGGACCCATTTTCATCCTCAAAAAGCTTTCAGGAAAAATTCTGTTCTGGCACAGAAATTCATTGGAACTGCTCTGTTCTCCATCCAAACATCCCCTGCGGCTTCTGAGAAGAGAAAGGGAAATCCATTTCACTCCTCATGATTTATGGGAGACTGAAGAACAGTATCTTTCTCCTTACTTTAAGAGCTGACATACTTTTCCACCCTTTTCCACTTAATGGCTGAACTTTGAAACTTGGCATATACTTTATTGCTCTTCTTGGATGATGCCCAAGACTAAGTTCAAATAAAAACAGGTTAAATAATGGAGCTGTAAGTGTTGGAAAACTCCCTGCAAAGTGCGCACAAACTCAGCAACCCGAAATGTAATTCTCCCTTTTCCAACCTTTGCAATAAACAAATCCATGTCCAGATTAGCAAAAGCAGACCCTATGCTCCCTAAAATTTGAGTTTTCCAGCCCAGAAGTGCTGCAATTTTATATACAGCCTCAGAGTCCTCAGTACCAGGCTGGAAGTGTTCCTGAGGAGACTGACTGTTCTCTAAATATGAGGGAGTGGGGATATAGCAGCAGGATTGTTTTATTATAAGAGATTAACAAGGAAAGATTTAGCTCAGCGTATCTTACCTCATGATTACAACACGCTGAGGGCACGTGCACTACAAATTACCTGTCAATGGTGCTGCTGTAACTCATTTCAGCTTCAGCACCCCAAGTACATGCTACTGCATGCTACAGCCAAGGAGCAGAATCCATCCCTCAGCAGCCAGGGAATCCCAAGTGCACCACACACACACACACAGAGATGATCTCAATCCCCTCCTGACGGGCACCTGTCAGGCTCTCACCCCACAATCGTAGTGCAGCTACAGAACAGCTGCAGCCAATGATCTAAATTCTCCTTCAGTGCTGTAATCTCCAGAAATTCTTGTTCCTGGAGCTGAAAGAACTGTTCTAAAGACTAATCCATTAACGAAATCACAGACACTGACCTGTAATTAGCTCTCTGACTTCCATGTCGTTTGTTTTTCGCAACAGCCTGATCAATGCAGGGATCCCATCACAGTTCTTTATAGCCACTTTGTTTTCATTATCCTTCCCATAGGAGATGTTTCTGAGAGCCCCGCAGGCCTTACGATGGACCTCAGGCTTTGGGTGATCCAGCAGGCCCACCAGGATAGGGATGCCCTTGAGGTGCCTCACGTCCTTTTTGATTTTGTCGTTCTCGTAGCACAGGTGCTGCAGGTAGGCCGCGGCGTTGGACTTGACGGGGTCGATGGGGTGGCTGAGCATGGCGATGACCTCGGGCAGGTCGGGGTCCCTCCAGCGCGGGTCCTTGCGGATGCTGTCGATGGAAGGCGAGCGCTTCCCCAGCCGGTCGATGCTGGCCATGCTGCCCCGCTCCGGCTGCGCCAGCGGCGCCGCGTAGCCACCGTGCAGGTACGGGATCCTCTCCTCAACCATCTCCGTCTCGATGGGGTCATCGTAGCCCCTGTGAGAAGCAACGGTCCCAAGACAAAGAAAAGGAAAAAAAGAAAAAAAAAAAAAGCACGTTTAAACGCTTTGTCACTCTGAGTCAACAAGGAGATTTCAGCCATGAGCAAACATTTTAATATCACAAACATCACTGGGGCAGTATATTTACAGTTTCCAATAGTTTATTTGGAATAACTTGAAAATTAACCGTAGTTGAGTTCTCAGCAGTGGTGGGACTCCAGCACATTGTTTGTTTGGCTAGCAGTGAAATGATGACAGGAACTACAAGCCATCAAACAGATTGCTTTCATTTTGGTCACTTAGCAAAGCAATTACAACAGAGCTGGATTACATTTAGTAGGAAACACTGATCTTCATTAATGCTGCTACTTCTGCAACAAACCAAAACTCTAATTAAAGGCATTCAAGGCCTGGGCAGGGACCACAGATATATTTCAGCGAGTCTGACAAGTTCCACTACATTTCCATGTTGATGCTCAGACAAGCATACTCTAAACACTACTCTTAATCGATATTGCCATAAACCACCCTCTTATAGATGTACTTTTTCAAACCAGCAGCAGCCTTTTGCTTTACAGTTTTTTCCTGGACAGGTTTGCTACTGTCTCAGGATTGCAGTTAGCTCAGTCAAGCAAGTGGCTCTAATTGCTACAAAATGTTTCTTAAAATCTTTCATCTAAAGCACTGAGTGATGTTATTGAACCATTTCTGCTGTCATGCTGAAGTATAGGCTATTAGAAGTCAGGAAGAAAACGGAACTTGCTGTCATCCCAAAGGGACTGATAATTAAACTGGGCTCTGGGGAGAAGAGAAACCAGAGGTGGAGACTGAACTTAGTCTTGTACAATTAACGCTTTTAATGTTAAAAGTGCCTCTCCTGACTTTACGTTGCTTTAATTGCTGTTCTAAACCATAAACTGAATGAAAGGATAAAAATGGGCAAGTATTCAAAACCCAGAATGAATCTGAAGAAATCCTTTTATTGATGAGTTATTTGTATATGTATAATTCAGCAGTTGCTCTACACAGTAATTTACACTCTCTGGACAGTCATGTTTTCTGTTACAGAACAAAGCTGTTTCCATCACTCCAAGCAGAAAGCAACAACACTGAAACAATTTACTTCTGTGAATGCACACAGGGCAGAAGGAATAACAAAACTCCTTAGCTACTCCTCAAAATTCTGTTTTTACAAATGCAAATTTGCGATAACCAGCATTAAAACTACAACAAATTCTCATTTCTCAAACCCATCTTCATGTTAAATTCTTTTTCACTTCATAAAAGCAGCAGAAGATTAATTTTAGTAATTGCACAGCTGTTCCTTGCTTGACTTGGTAACTCGCAATTCAGAACATCTCAATCCTGTGAGCTGCCCACAAGATAACTGTGCACCACCTCAATTACACCTGCACAATTAAGTTTCTCTCTCCTCCTCATCCGTGCAAGTACACAAAGATAATTACTGTCTTGGGATGCAGTTTGTTTACTTTATTTCCACAAAGCCTTCCAAAAAGAACCACACAGATGGGCCTGTCTTCCTCATGTTGTATCCTCTTCCCTTTGCCACACAAAGCTCCTTGGTCTCATTCCATTTGTCAAAAGAAAACTTCAGAGTTAGAACTTCAAATTGCAACACTGTCATGACAAAAGAGTAGCACAGAAGTCTTGTACCAACAGCACTAATTTTAATTGTCAATCACTATTTATTAAATTAGTGAAAATACCTGAAGTCAAGAATTAATCATTAAAAAGAAAAATTAAATAAGATCACAATCCTGCTTTAAAACAAGACAGCATCTCTCAACAATCCGTAGAGAAGAGGATAAAAACAAAAACCTACAATTGCTGGAATAAGCCCTCACAGGCCAGATCCAACATTCCTCTGAGGATGAAACAGTGCTGAGAGCCACTGCTAATGCACCAGTGACACAACTCAATGACTGTACCTGGCAGCAAAGAAAACACCTGCACACTTGAACCCTGAAGACCCCAAATCATTCTGCAGAAACTCAGATCCTGTACGACCCCAAGAGGTGTACAAGAAAGCTCAGCCAAGGCAAGTATCACACTACTTCAGATTCACATGACTAAATACACTGATCAAGATTAGGGAAGGTTAAAAAAACCAAGAGGGGAAGCAGTTTACCAAAACAGGTCATCTGCAGAGGAGCAGAGCAACTGCTCAGGCAGAGCAAGGCAGAAGTGCCACAAGCCCCATCACCTCTCCTTTAACAGATAGCTGGAAGAACTGACTGGCAGAGTGAGAAAGTCAAAAGCAAGAATCTATCAGGGCATTAAACACCTCTGATCACCAACATATTTACACACTGGGTGAGTAAAGAAATCCTCTTTCTGAGTCAGACTGGTGCAGGCTAAATGAGATTTTTCACTTCCACATTACTGGAGCAGCTAGGCTGGGAAGGAAAAGCCTCTTGATATAGAACAGGACTAACAAGAGCCTCAGCAGATACTGCTCTCAGGAGACCAAGAGCTCTTTACTCTCAGGACTGAAGAGCTCTGGTGCTATGCCAGAGTTGCTGACTGCAAACATCTTGCCTTCCGTCTGTCTGTAGCAAGGCAGCCGAATTTTCAGGATGCCATGGGTCTCACTAATCACCTGTCTCAGGGAATTGATCAAAACACATTCTAGCACAGTTAAAAACTGGGAGAGAGCTTGTGGATTTATCATCTTCCTTACGGCTTCAACATAAGCATATTTGACTAAACAGGTGAAGGATTTAAACATTTAACCCTCAACAACTTCTACAAGTGTTACATTTATTACAGTTTGCAGCTGGTGTCTGCTTTGGATAAAAGACCAGAAAGGCTTGGGATTTCAGCAGGAAACTTCGTGCCAAACACTGAAGAGGAGACATAAAGACTTTGCAGAATGAGATTCTACTTTTGCCAGGCTCTGTTCCCTGACTGGATACACAGGGGGATTCAAAACTGGAGTGAATCCTCTGCTGAGACAAGCCTGAGTTATGGGCCATATGGTTAAACACCAAAATCTCCTTAAACAGGAAACACCTAAGAACTGCCAATGGATGAGCTGACTCGGGTTGCCTCCTGCCACATCAAACTCTGCCACTCATCACCTTCTGCTACCAGAATATTATCAAATTGAATTCACACTAAGGAAGACACTCAGAAAAAACCCAAATATTTTTCCAACTGACCACGTTGCTTGCCTCACTCTGTTCTGCCCAGGCATGTCCATAAACTCCTGCCCCAAACTAGGCAATATCCTAATGTTGCCCATATACACTTGGAATGAGTGAACATAGGCCAAAAGTGCTGACTGAAAGCTTTATCTACAATTACAAACCTTTTTATTCTGTACTGAAAAAAACACCAGAAGAGGAATGAGACTGACATGTATGGTGTTACCAGTGCTCTCACTGTCTGTACAGAACAGCAGCAATAGCCACACTAGTAAAGGTATTTCATCTAAAATCTGGCTCATTTCCTGGTAACAGTAATTTGGACTGTGAAGTGACCACCGAATATAGTCTCAGTGTCTTAAATCAGGCTTCTGGCATAGATAATTTAACAGTAAAAAACTGTTTTGCTGTTGATTTAGTCAACATTAAAAATTTATACCCTGTCTAGTCTGGAACAGTAACACTGGCAATAGCTGCTCCAGAGCTCTCAGGGAGAAAAGAGGTCCCATGAATGCTCATACAAGTGCAGAAGGCAGTGGTCCACTCTGGGAAGAAATCACCGACCATGCAAGAAAAAGCTGAAGAGAAGTTTTTTAAATCAGTAAGATGAATTATGACTTGCCATTTCTTTCCAGCTTGTCTGTGTTAATTTCAATTTAATGATTAAGAAATATTCAAATAGTAGTAGGGATGTTTTTTGTAAACAAAAGTATTCAGTACTTCCTGCTTCTCTTGCAAAAAGGACCGTATATAAAACATCCAGCACACAGTAAAATTAGATGTTAAAAAATATAATAAACCACCTAGTATAATAAAGGGAACCTAGCAAATGAAGGAAAAAAGGGCATAAACTCAAAGATGTGTAAATACATTCATAAGTAAACTTGAGTTAACGTTACTTCAATACTATACATCCCAAATGCTTTTCTCTAACCCCAATTTATTATGCAACCTGACTTACACCAAACCAGAGCATAAATTGAGGGGAAGAACAAGAAGTGCCAGGTGCTCTTGCAGAAAGTGATGTATCTTACATGAGGAGAGACTCAGTATGAAGGAAAACAAGAAAGCCCAGCCACAAACAATCATGAGCCAGCAGAGGGAATATTTGCCTTTGTGCATTTATCTGGAATTGGTGATGTTTGTGAGGAGGCACATTTTTCCCCAAATTAAAATGAAATGTAAGTAGCTTAAAATGAGGCTGGTGATGACAGAAGAAAAGCACAAATAGGTGTTTATCTCTGTGGTCAAATGGAGCAGGCAAGAGCTGCAAAGAACAATCTGTACTTGTAATCCTCCTGCCTAGGACCCCCTCCAGACACAGCTGGGCTGCCTCCTCATCACACAGGGAATCACTCACTAGCACAGATTCCCATGAGAAACCCCCACTCAAGCCCTCTCAGAACAGGAACTGACAGTAAGGACTCTTATTTTACCTTTACACTACTCCCTAATGAAGTAGCACCTACTGGGAAGAACATGAGACAAAGGCTCAGTGAGTCATCAGTGGAGGAATTCTGTTCAGGACAGGAGATGCCCAAGCTGAAAGTCGGTGCAACACAGAACAGCATCCCACAGAGCTGCTGTTAAACTGCCCTACACATACAAACTTTCTGAAATCAAAAGTGACATCAATTCATCACAGTCATTTAATCATTTTCACAGAAATAAAAATTTCAAAAACTAGAGAAGAATAATAAATTAGCAATTACCCTCATCTAGTACAAAGCACTACTTGTAGTCTTTATTTTCTTGCAGATCAGTAGCATATCTGAAATGCAGGTTTATTGAATTGTTCAAGTATTTCTTTGAAATGTCAAAAAGTAACTGCTTATGAAGAGGCCCTCATACAATCTTCTTATGTTCTCAACAGCTAAAGTTTGCTGCCACAGTCAGGCTAATTATTTGTCAAAGCCTCTTGATCACATTAAATATGGAAAAAACCTCACAACAAAAGAAATGTAGAAGAAAAATTATGAATTGGTCCTATCCAAACTGCAGGGAACAATAAATCAAAGGGATGTTTAATAAAAACACCAAATTTTAAAATGCAAATGGGTAGGTTCTAAGAATATATTTAATTATTCATTTTGCATACAGTTTGAAAAATGTTAATAAAAATTTAAAAGTGTTGATGCCCGACTTCTTTTGGCAAGAACTGTAAACTTGCTTAGTTCAGGGAAGCACAAATACAAGTCTGATAGACTGAGCAGGATTCTGGCACCCACAGGGTGCAGCTATTTCCTTCAGCCCCACAAAAAAGGGACATGATTCCACTGCTAGGTAAGCCTGCAAAATCAAAGATGTCACAGTGGACTTAAAGGGTGTTTGGGGAGATATGCCTTGACACCTTTTCACCAGATTTTTTTTTTTTTTAAACTCTCACAAATATAGATGACAATTTGGAAGTGTTTGATTCTAGCTTTGGAATGAACTTCCAGAACAAGGAGGGAGAAGAGAACCACAAAAGCATGAATGACATAACGTCTCCAAGGAAGAGGATTCTGAGAGAACAAAAAGGCCAACACAAATCCCACCACCAACTGCTGCTGATGCAGCAAAGCCTGAGGTCAGAAATGTTCAGTCTAAAGACTGTCTATACAGAGACAGGTGAATCCAGACTCTTTACAGCTCTGGAAACTATTCTAAATTAAAAGGAAAAGAATGAGAACTAAATCCATATCAAAACACAAATCATGAGGATATGACTTCAAGCAGGCACATGTAAAATCTGTACATCCCTTAGAAAACAAAGTATTACAAGTTTTTCAGGTCTGTACAAGATAACTTTCAGCTGAGTAACAGGACTCTTTCCCCAGGCCTGGGGGTTGTTGGTTTTTTTCTCAAATGCAAGAGCAGATAGCTGTGAACACAGCATAAACAACTAATACCAGAAAACATGGCATAAAATAGAACATCCCTTAGAAACTGGGCTGAACCAGAAGCAATTTTTAACTGGTCACTTTAAATACAACACAGATACTCTTTTCTCCCCTTCTATAGGCACAGGACAAAAATAATGATCTAATCTTTAAGATCTGTGAGGTTCAGTACAACCTGGTCAGACAGCTGAGGGTGTATGGTTAGCACAGGATCTGGGCAGAGACTGTCATACAACTCACAAGACAGCTTGGCACCCCCTCACCACCAGGGATCAGCTCATCTGCAACCCCAACCAGCTGTTCAAAGCTTTTGTTTGGCAGATGAGCACACAACCAGACCTGTCAGAAGCCTCACAGATCACAAACCCCTCTTTTCACCTTGCTAGTGTGGGATAGCTCTGGAACAACACAGTGCATTCACAACTCCTTTTTAGGAAGAGGGAAAAAAGTAACTTAGCTTTCTTGTACAAGGTCCTCTTTCTCTCTAAATTCAACCTGAACTAAGCAGCCCAGAATCACTGAAAGGGTCCTTGGGCCCCACCCCTCCCTCTCTTCCATACTTCATGTGTGTTTTCCAGTCACAGCCCATTTATGGGCTGTTTTTCTGTCAAGTAATTCCAGAATGTACCAGATCACAAAGTTTGAATGTACATGATCAAATAAGCAAAAGCTGCAGAACAACACTGTGAAAAACAAACGGGTTTTACCTTCCTTTGTGAGGTCTTCCTCTCTCTGGCACACCTGCAGACGTCCTCCTGTTGACAGTGGAGTAATCTGGATCCAGTTCGTACCCTTCATCATCCACTCCGAGGCTGCGGTTGTCATCCTCCAGTCCATAGGGCTCCGGCTGGAAGCGCTCGGGCTGAGAGCGGTTCAGGTCAACGCTGCTGCCCACCGGCACCTGGGGCTGGGCAACGGGGCCGTAGTTCTCCCTCCTGCTGGGCAGGGTGAAGCTGCCATCGTCGGGCCGGTAGGTGCCCCCGGGCACGTAGGCGTAGCGGGGCCGGTAGCCGACGCCGCGGGACAAGCTGCCGTAGTTGTCCGAGAGGTCTCCGTAGCCGTCGTGGCCGATGTAGGGGCGGTACTGGCCCTCGTGGCTCTCGGGGTACGAGTCGTTGTAGCTGTTGTAGGATCGGGTCAGGGTGGACGAGGCCTGGGGGGTGATGAAGCGCTCCCCGTTCTTCAGGTACCTCCTGTCGATGGAGTCTGTGTAGCTGCCCATGGGCGAGGAGCCGTCCATGGCAGGGAGCCCGTCCGGCCCCAGCGGCACCTGCCGCACTGTCCTCGTGGTGACCGTCTTGACCATCTTGGTAACCTGGCAGGAAGCAGCGAGTAAATGTGTTAATGCTCTCCTTGCTGCATAATGTGGTGAGACACAGGGAGGTGGAGGAGTAGAATGGGGAGAGAGCACCACAGAGCAAACTCCTGCACCGTGCCTGTAACACCGGTGCAGCAATCAGCTCAGCTGTTAGCTTTTGGAATGAACACTGGAAAAATACTTTGGAAAAAAGCACTCTGGGCTCTAACTACCAAATCAAAATCACTGCAGCCATGTGACAGCACATGGAAGCAGCACGTCATTATACCAGTTCCAATTCCCTCAGAATGTTTTCAGGAGACATCTGTCCTAAGAGAAAACTTTACTACGTTGTGGAGCCACAGCCTGTCCTCCCACAGCTACAGCATAAATACCACATCACATTCTCTAGTTTAACAAAAATAGAGTTACGTGCTTCTGCCTGATCTGGATCAAGTTTGCACCTCTGTGTAATTTGATGGAGCTCAAATTTGGCAGTATCATTTAGGAAACCATGATTTTGAACAGAGAAGTTTTGGGCTTCAGGATTGTGGACAACACACCTGCTTTCTCTTTTAAGATGTTCTTACATCCACCAACCACTACACAAGCCCAATAGGTAGCTCTTGTCATTATTTTGGTGACTAACAAATTTGCAATAACGAACACTAACACCACACTGGTTTTGCAATTGCAGCTACTTAAACATCCTAGACAAGTTTGTTTAAAACACTGAAGAAAAATCTGCATACAAATACAGCTTTGTCTTTACTTCCATAAATCACATTTCATTTCAAAACAGAATTGGCAAAAACTGAAAATAGTAAATGTCCAGAGGGCTTTTGCATTCAGGGTTTCTTGCTGAAGGGTAAGAACAAAGAGTCCTTAAAACTTTGCAAGAACCATCTGCCTTTGTGGCAAAGGTCTGGTAATCTGTTTGAGGCAGTGCTGGACAAAAGCCACTGTACTTACAAACTAGCAAAGGGCTTCTGTTTGGGTTGGTATCTGGGTTCCATCAACTTCTGTACTGCCTTCCAGAGTGACCAATAAAAGCTCTTTTGGGAAGAACAAAAAGTCCAGCAGATGCCAGTCTATCCTTGGTAGCCCTCACCCCCAAAAAATTACTTTAACCTATATAAAGTTACCCTAACCCCAGTAAGTGCTGACTTTTCAGCCCAACCAAGCAACAAAACAGCACATCCACAAAGATGAGAGGGAGAATCAACCTACCTGACAGCATTGCACACATCAGGGGAAGAACACAAAATTGATAAAAGGTATCTGGGGTTTCTAAGCTATTACAAACATAAACAAGCATCAGCAAGTGACACTTTTCTTCGTGTAAGTCTGAGAATGAAATGCTACATTCAAGGGAAAGGCTAATCACAACTGTGTGTCCCTGGATTGCTCAGTGGCTCTGAAGTCCAAATAAATATTTTGACCTACAGCCTTCGATTTAAACATTTAGATTGGCAACAGATTAGCCAAGCTATTGCAAAGCAAAATAATTAGACTACATCTCTTGAAGTGGCTCCAGACATGTCCTCTAGCCAGATGTTTTCCCACAGAAACCCCAAACAGAAAAAAGATTCACCCAAACAGCATTTCTTTTCCTACACACATCTGTGAGCAAATGATACTTCAACATAATGAAGTAATGAAATCCTACAAGACTGAAAGCAGCACAAATGCCTCTCCACCAGCAGTGTAATTAACAGCAACACGATGCTGAATGCAGCAGAGCCAGGTACCAACATGATCTCTGTATCTAATCTGAGCCAGAGCTGAAAGAATTTTCCTCTTCAGTACAAAGGGATTTCCTCAGCAAGTAAATATCAGGAAAGCTGCTATCCTTCCATGCCTCTGAGTATTTTCTCCCTTTTTCAAAGCACACATTCTAATAACTGGAAGAAAGGAAACCAGAAACTCAGCGTTTATTTAATGACACAATCCAACAGGGGTTTTTGCTTGTTACCTGTGTACAATACTTCTCCTTTCCTGTGACCACTGTCACAGCTTTTATAAACTCAGCAGTGAGAGGAGAGATAGAGCTGGCAGAGTTTACAGTAGCTCTTTGTGAAGTGGATACACACAAAGCAACACAGCTCAGTGTTCTCCTACTGAAGTCAGAAACAATACTTTTATTCAAAGTACCATATTCATAAGTGATCTTCTAAGAGCAGAAAAAGTGACATTTCTCAGGCTTGAAATATGCAAGTTTTGCAAAACCATGACAAAATTGGATGCAAAGTGCTGGGCCTTTGTGTTCTTGAATTTGGGAACCAGTAATGGGAATACCAGGAATTAAGGTAGATGTCAGCAATTTGATGAATCAGAAATGGATACTTATGCTCGGAAAGGAACAAGGAAGGAGCTTTCTAAATGCCATGAAGTACCCTTGCATAACCTCACAAAGCTCCTTCTTTCAGCACTATACAACAGATCTAAGCCCAAGCACTGCTTTTCAGACACCAGCTGCCATGCTTGCTCAGTTTGTCATGTGTCATTTTTCCTAAAGCTGTTAAGATCAGACAATAGGAAGTACCTAGCACACCTCCTCTGGCTGCAGCAACAGCACAAAAGGAGGAATAAACTTTGTCCTGCAGGATCGGGTGCACCTTCATCAAAGACTTGCTCCATGTTATTGGTAAAAGGGACGAGGTGGCAATCACGGAAACCTTACAGCCAGGACAATTGTCTCCAACAGTTGCTACATGTACACAAAAACCACAAAGCAGAATTTCAGATCACTGAAAATCACCTCCTAGACAATGTGTGACCTGCCAGTTACCCTTAGTGAGTTTTTTACCGTGCTCTGGCACTCTACAGAATATTTACAGAGATTTGGGTTTTTAGTTTAAATTGCCAACACAGAATGCAAGGGATTAGTTGCAATTTATATCTACTTTGCCTTATTTTCCTGTCCTGTCTTTCAGACTAGCACAGACAGGCCTTCAATGGCTGTGGCTCATCAGAAAGCCACACTCAGTGTCAGGCAGCACAGCACATGTAAAAACAAGTTTACAGCCTTAGCACAGCTTCACCTCTCACTATTTTCTGAACACTGCACCCAGCAGCAAACACAAAGTATCAGGACAATCAAAACCGCCTTGGACAGACACATAAAAAGGAACATTTCACTCAAGCATTAAAATATGCATTTCTCATAGTATAAAAGCATTCAGTAATGCTAAAGGTGTTACACTGGGGCAGTCAAACAGAGCCATTTTATATTTTGAGAGAGAGGGAGTATTTGCACTCATG
Organism: Hypocryptadius cinnamomeus; assembly: GCA_013400635.1. Classification (NCBI taxonomy): domain Eukaryota; kingdom Metazoa; phylum Chordata; class Aves; order Passeriformes; family Zosteropidae; genus Hypocryptadius; species Hypocryptadius cinnamomeus. The sequence continues at coordinate 85,647 of VYZP01045256.1, forward strand.
CCTCATTTGTCAGGCAGAGGCATTGAGATAGAAGATTTATCATGTGATAAACAGATTTTGCTGCTGACAGGACAATAAAGGGAAGCTTTTTGGCAGCAATTAGCCAGCACACAGATGAAGGTGCATTTAATGAAAGGTTTCCAAGCAAAAGAAGAAACCCAACCAACAGACCAAACACGTTTATTTCAGGAAATCCTGCTCAAGGGAAAGTTTCATTTATATTTCTCAAAAGAACACAGGCAATCTTGAGCAGCTGACAGCACAGTAATCTTCTCTCCCAACATTTTTGTGGTTTCTTTAATACTGATGCATTAGCCAGAGAGAATGAAGCTATTCCAAATGGAAGTCCCAACAGATGTCTTATGTGAGAGACACCTGATCCTTCAGATGCACCCAATCTTAAAAAATATTTATTAGCATAAATTCCTCACTGTAGATGTGCCCTAATAAAAAATGCAGAGTTACAAGTTGCTTTGAGTGTAATTTGACTTCCTCTGCTTACTTTCTATCTCTAAAGAAAACCTGTGTAAAAGGTTTTTTCAGCCCAATGACAAACAATTGAGCATCTTTGGTTTAAGTGCCCCAATCTCAGAGTACCAGAGGAAAGCTTCAGAGTACTTCCCTATGAAGAGGCTGTCTGAGTATGCTTACAATATATTAATATATTTGTAATTCTTTATTCCCTGTACAGATACCAAGATTTCAGCTACAGGACCAAAAAAAAAAAATCTCCAATTTACTTACTAGTTCAGGCTCTCTGCAGCCAAAATTTTGCGATACCTCAAGTCAGTACTTTCATTACTGCTCTCCATGCCCTAAAATCTAAGTATACTTCAGGTTCACTGACCCTACCATTGTTCATCCCACAAATAACAATTATTTTAGTAAATAATTCCCTTACAGGCCCCATGATAATGGTTTCACTAATTTTGTTTCTGGAAATACATTTGCCAATGGAAGATAAAGGAAATATTCATGCATTTGAAGCAGCTTCTGTATTTTTCTGTCCCTCATCCTCCTATTTATCTAGGAGGATGGGAGAAAAAACATGAAACTATCCAACAACTGGATTTACTGGATCCATGTGCACACGGCACAAGGAGGTCCCTCACAGTGCTCAGTCACAGAGGAGTAAAGACACTACCAAGATTTCTGTGGAACTGGGCTATCATGGTCAGATGCAGTCACCTTATCTATAATTCTGCCTTCCATTTTGTTTTTGAGGTTGGTTTTGTTTTGCCTCTATTTTTTTTTAAATAAATTAACTGCATTATAAAAGCTGAGGGGAAAACAATCCTGTTGAAACTCTCATAAACCAAGAATCAGATGAGAAGGAATGCAGGAGGATCTGAGCATCCTGACACTTCTGTGAGCTTATTTTTGAACTATGGAGTGTAAAAATTTATCAGCCCATGCAGGTTGAAGCTATTACCTTTCTATTAAATGCTGTGGAAGAACTTACCCTGCAGGTTTTCAAAACAACAGCTGAAATCTCTCCCCTTCAATTTCAAGCCTAGTATTTCATATTTTGAAAGGGCCCTCACTTCAGCTAAAATCCATTCTGGCTCTTTTGCCTAATTCCTTCGAATTTCCTGCAAAGTTTCTAAGAACTTCCTCTTGGGGTACCTGGCACCAGCACAACCCAGAATCTTGGTAACAACCACTTTCTTATCACAGGTGTTAGGAAGTGGGAACAGCAGTTAATCACTGCTGGGAATGAGATGGACCTGCTGAGCATTGGAAAGCTCAAAGGAAATGGATGGACTACAAATTAAACAACTTAGTATATAGGTTGATTTCCCAGTTTGCTATGATAAAACATCAATTTCAATGAGTAACAGTGACCTGAATCTCTCCAATCTTTTGGCATTTCAAAGATAAAAATAAAAGGTGCCTGGAAAAAGAAAAAAAAAGTGAACATTTACACCAACACACACATATCTAATTTGCTTTACAGAGTTCTCCTGTGCCACTTACAACAGGCTCCCTTTAACACGTGGCAGTGCTCCAGCCAGCAGCAAGAAGTGGAAGCCTCTCCCCAAGGTGACTTTCACTGTTTTAGCTTGATAGGTATTTGGCTTCCAGAGATATTATAAAGTTGAAATGAAGTGTTATCTGCTACATCTTTTATGCAATGAATGCTATGTAGGGACTTAGTATAACACTAAAAGAATAACAGGTAGGAGAAAATTACCCAGAGATATCTCATTTTGAAAAGGCAGATGTTCTCTATTTAAAATATGTCAAATATTAAATTCTATTACGCCTTCTTCCTGCTTCACTGCTACAGGCATTTTCAAAGATGAGGGAAAAGCAAAGCAAAACTGTCAATGCATCTAGATTAAGGTTGTTTACTTAATACACTTTTGAAAAGAGTAACCTCTATAAATTATGGGTTTGAAACAACAGGGGAAGGAACAGAGAATAAAGGAACAGCAGCATCCAGGAGCATTCACATTTGCAGCCTTTGCTGTGCTGCATTTCAAGAGGAAGAGTTTCAGAGGCATTGCTCTCCAGCAAGCTAGAAATTCACACAATTTAGCAAAAATAAGTGATAATTTCCTTTTAATAATCAAAAAATGGCATTAGGTTGACAAAACCACACATAAACTATCCAGCAAAGAAAGAATACATTTGAAAAACATCTCTGGTCTCTCTGGCTCTTAAAAAAACATGACCTGTGTTATTTCCTCTGTCAGAGGAAGTATCTTATGCCACCACTTTCTTTGCAAGACAGATATGCTGGAGATTGTGGCTGACACTGTCCAGCAAAGCCCTTAGTTATAGACACAACAAAAGCAGGTGCTAAATCCTTCCTTAAAGGGGCCTGGAGCAAGCACAGCAATGCAGAGCATAAAAGGCCATTGCTCAGAGTAAAAAGAAAGGCTGAGCACAAACCTGCCCTCCCTGAGCACAGTGTGACCATCTCCACACACTGGAGAGCACTGAAGAGATGTGAGGATTCCCACCACAGGAAATGCTGCTCCTCTACAAGGACAAGTACCACCTGCACACAGTGCCAGGCCAGATTCATGTGGGGGTTTTTGGTTTGGGGGGGGATTTGTTAAGTGTATTTTTAATTTCTTTAAATCTGTGAGGGAACAGGCAGAGACACAAAACTGCAGCTTTTGGGCTCAACATCTCCTACTCCTGGCATGTAGGACATCCACCAGCACGTGGCTGCATCTTCCATGCCAGGGAGATGTCTTCAGCACCCTCCTCTGAGCAGCAAGGTCAGAATTCTGCCACTGCACAGAGGTACCAGGAAACTTAATATTCTCTGTAAGGCTCTCACACATAATAGCATGAGCTATGAAAGCACCATGATGACACCTATTAGAAATTATTGTGTCAATGACAATTAACTCCAGGGCAATTAACTGATGCTACTAAAGCCCAGTGACACAGTTTTCATTTTCACAGTCCCTAACAAAACAAAATGCAAATTGAAGACCAAAGTGATGCAAATAACGTGTAAAATCCGACCTCAGATTAGTATCTAAGAGCTGTTATATTTATGCCTTTCTATCACAGCAAGGAGAAGTCAAAACAAAACCATTCCAGAGGCAACAACCCCAGCAAAGTCTCAGCACCTCTTCTGAGAGTCAGGTCTAAGCCAGGCTGTGTTTTGACATTTCAGAATCACTTTGCTCAACAACTGGGTTTTTAGTATTTTTTTGTTGGTCCTTGTAGCAATGAATTACTAGGAAACAGCTCCAGGTAGTACTTAAGCTGGAGTCAGTGGCATTGTTTGAAACAACACAAATGGAGAGTAAGACAGCTACACATCCCACCCCCATCCTGGACACACTTCAGTGCCTGCAATGACCTGCAGGAGCACAAGAAAGCCTTGCTCTTTGAAATGGAACAGTAGCTACAGGGTTGCTGTTTTTTCAATTTTCCCTTCCCATATGCAGCTACAATGCCTGTTTTGAAGCTGCCACTGCACTCTCCTGTGGGAAGATGGAAGAACAGGAGGTCCCCAGCACAGAGGAGAAAATCACACCTCTGAGCCGTGACAAGCACGCAGCTTTTATCAGTGCCACGAGTATTCCAGACAAACTGTTCACTCCATGTGGTCCTGTTATCTAGGTGAGGCATGGCCTCACCTCTATTTTTACAGTCATAGCTATAATCTTATGCCCTTACAGCCTTCTAAACTATGCACTACTATTAGTACATATAAAAAGGTGTCCATCCCCACTGTAATTTTATCACTTCCTTCCTGCAAATGACAGTTGTTGCTGCCACTAGACAGAAAATAGCATTTCTTTCATGTAAGTCACAAATTAAATACATTAGATTATTTGAAGAGCTAATAAAAATGTGGGGTTTTTTTGTTCATCTCTTTTATTTTTATTTTAAGACCTTAATCTCCTTCCAACAATAAGAAAATAGGCCAGTTATATTTATCTTGTAACTAACTGCAACAACTATTAAACCAGATACTCAGTTTATTATAATCTGTACAGGCCAACTGACCTCAGGAAATCAACATTCATTTATTTCAACCTGAGGATCTGATGCCCTGAATAGATATCCTAGAGGACCGCAAATCTGGAACACCAGTGAAAATAAACACTAACTTACACAGTGACTTCTCTTCAAGTCCTTTTAACACAGAAAGCAGTTGACCAATCCCCTCCCATTTTTTTAAAATCAGTCTTGTTTAAAAGTTTTTAAAAAGGGAATCACCCTTTATCTTTGTAACATTCCAGTGGTACTGAAAGCACGCAAGGCAACCATGAACACACAGCACCTGCTCAACAGAGACTGTACAATTACCTTACACAAGGAACTAAAAGATATCAGGAAAATTAGAATGTTGCCACACCTGTAATCCAGCCAAATCTGAGGTACAGTCACTTGAGAGCACACCCAGCTTTCCCCATGCATTAGGAGTAAGATGCCATTCACAAGATTGTTGCAGATTTTAATTGCTATGGTATTATTTACACAGGCTGTTTCTTGCTCTACAGGACAAATACATAATCACATAATGTTATTATAGACTGTCACTAATTTAAGATATACTTTCCTCAGCCAAGCCCTACCAACTCATCCATTTTTGTCTGCAGGGCAATGCTGTGAATTGCTTCAATAGAATGAAGTGAATATTACAGGAATAAGCAGTCTGAGAAGGAGTTCTGGTGTTTTTGTTTGGTTAACCTGGATAATTTCTGCTGTTCAGTTCACAGCTCCATGAACAGCAGTATCAGCACAGCTGATAAGGAGCAATCTAGACACAGAGGTGAAACTGAAAAAGCCCTGAACTCAGCTCTGCTGGCAAACACGATGCTCAAAATCACTGAGGATCACAATAGCATGATTGTCATCACTCAGGCTACTCCCTGCTATTTCTATTCCATGATTAGATGGCACTTTGCCATTTTCCTCAGTGGTTATTAACCTCTCACCTTGGTTTCAGTTCTCCTCGTGGTTCCATCTTCAGAAGTGACAATAGACACGTGGGAAGTGGGAGTGCCTGGGTCTTCCTCCACAGTAACTGTCTCTTCCACCATTTCTTGAGGCTCTTGCATCATTGCTATTGAAGTCTGGTTACTGGGGCTTTGTTCCTATAAAGAAGCAGGTAAAAAAAAGTAACTTTTCACTTTTACCATCATGGTGTAACTATTCCACTGCTTTCAGCTACTTTGATTGAAAAAACACATTTTACCCAACAATTTCCAAGCAGAGATTCAGAGAAAGGAGTATCTCCTGTTTCAAGACAAGCTTGCTGCAACTGTGCTGGTATGACTGGGCTCAGTACAGCAAACAGAAATCACGTGAAGCATATATCAAGTACTTCATATTAATAGGCAACAGACTAAGAGACTACTATCTTGTATTTAAATCTGCTTTAAGCTTTGTCTTTTTCTTCAGCATAGAAGGAGTGAAATTTTTGTCTGCAAAAACATTCTTTCAGTCCTGCAGTGAACAGGCCCACTGCCTTTCAGAGCAGTTAATCTTACACACCATTGAAAGTTTCTTTGCATTTGATAAAGTACACTCAGCTGGAGACTAGAGAAGGCTATAAAACATCAACACCTACAATTAAATAGACACCTCTCTCAAACTGCCCAAAACAATGATAATTAAACAAAAAATTCATGGCTAGAGATTAATTCACTGAAATGCTTCCTTTCCTTCATCTTCACTAAGTCTGTACGGTCTAACTGGCTTCAAGACTACTGGAATTTATAACAGATAGACAACATAATAAAATCTAAACAGAAAGAAGGGAGATCAAAGGCGGGTTCTTGCAGGGATACTGCCTAAAGAGAACACTCTGCTGCTCGCCAGCACCGCCGTCTGAACCTTCCTTTTTCTTATGCAATTGTGTGTTCCAGCACAGAAATCAGAGAAGCTCCCTTTGGAAGATGAATGTCTTTCAGAAGTTTCCCAGCAAGAGGCCAATAAAGAACCAGCTTACGCACTGAGAACTCAGACTTTTGCCCAGCATTACGAATCCTCAGCCACGTAAAATGAAACTACAAACTGATCATTTCATTACAAGCCCTGAAGGTACCTGGCTACACAAGCTTTAAAACCAAAGCAGGGCTTCTATTGGCACATCCTGTCAGACACGCAAAGAATATCCTTTATTAAGAACTATATACACACACACACACATATTTTTACACACATATTTTAAAAACAAAAACCAGAAAATCCAATAAGAATGACACAGAGCCCAAAACTGCAAATTTAACACACTTTGCTGAAAGCAAACTCTGGACAAATCCACTCTATCTCTTCACATCACAGGAAATAAAAAGGCTTGGGATGAAACTGTTGTAATAGAGGTGCTCAGCCTAACTAGATAAAGGTTTAAATATTCTCCATGTTTGAACAGCTTCATCACCAGGGAACTACAACACTACATTTTGTATCATTTAAAAAACTGCATTTCGACCTAACTATAGCCTTTGTATTTCCCCTTTTGTTGTGCTATATTTTGTGCAGGCTCCCAGTGACCTTTTGCTGCTGATGTCTCATTAAGGTCCACATTTAATTCTTGCATGATCAATTATTTCTCTTTAAACAAGCTGAGATGCCCCTGCCCAGTTTTCCTTTATTTACAGCTGTATTCTGACCTTCTGGAACTCAGACTTCAGTAAGAAAGCCACTCCCATTTTCAGGTAAGCACTAATATTAACCAAGACCATGACAATAAGCCTCTGCCAATCACCTCAGTCAAAATGCAACAGAGACAGCCTTCAAAGGTAAGGCACCAGAAGTGATACAAGCAGCCACTACTTCCATTTCTATTGAAACCACAGAATAATCAGGTTACAGAATCAATCAGTGAGAATAAGGTTTCTGAAATCCTAAAGAAAATCACTCCTTCCTGTCTGCAGGACTCAAATCATTAATGGCAAATAACTTCTGACACATGCTGAATTCTTCATGGTAGAGTTCAGATGGCACATTGTGCCTTCTGTGCATGGCTCCAGAAGGGGAACTGCTCCTGCAATAAATACATTATCCTCTTCACATTTTTCTTGAAGATACTGTATTATAACTGCAACTCCCTTTCTCACACCCCACATTTAAGCTTTCCTCCAAAGAGAATAATTTACACAATACTGCAATACAGTAGAGACTCAGAACTTTTATTCATCTTCACTCAACCAAACCTTACCAAGAACAAAGAAATCAGTTATGTGTAGAGGGTTTTTGCACAGCACCTTATCACTGTAAAGCTCACCACTGCTTCAAGGTGGGACCTTCTCACTCCTCTCACACATGTATGTACACACACACAGCTCATCCACCACCTTTATTTCCAGCTGTACTTGAGGTGCTGGCATCTCTTTGTTCCCCTCTAGACTTTATACAGGCAGCCTCTGTTTTCTAATAATAAACCTGAGGAGATGGAAGGTGGAAAGAAATATTTTGTTCTTTGAGCTTTTACAATATATTTTCTTTATTAAAAAAAAAAAATAGAGAGCCTGCCTTTGTATTCAGACTGCCTGTGGGCAAAGGAAACCTTAAAAGCTAGGCACTTAAACATGAGCAAATTGCAAGCTAGAGCATATTGACTTTAAATGAGCGTTGTGCTGGGTTTTATCCTCTGGCTGCTTCTAAAATGAAGATTCAGGCAGATATGGTACAGATCTGCATTCCTACAAGAGAAAACTATTGTTAGCAAGAGACTGTCCTAGGCATCAGAAAGGCTAAAAGCTTGCAAAGTTCAAGGCAGATATC
>VYZP01045256.1:93895-112168 GCA_013400635.1 Hypocryptadius cinnamomeus
AGATATCTCAACACAGACAGGTACCCAGCCAGCATCGACTGTGTCTTCCCTCTTACTACGCGAGCTACTGAGGAATGCAGTGAGCCAAGGGGACAGCCTGTCACCCAGCTCACCCCTGAACTGCCTCAACCAGGTGGTTCTTTCATCTCCAAATCCAGTACTTTCTCTACCTTGCTAGCTTGGAGCTGTCACAAGCTAACATTAATGTAGAAAAGATGTAAAGGTTTTGTTATCTGTTTTTAGATGCCATCATTAAGGATTTTAGGTCAGCACAAATTGAAGAAACTGGGACACATTACCCCTTTCAACTACTTCCTCTGTGCTCAGCTTCGAAGCCAGTATTTAGGATGCTCTTTTCTGCTAAATACACCTCAGCATCTCAGATTCCAAACATTTGGCAGGTATGCCTAATTATCCAGAGTAAACCACGAGCTGCTGGATAGGGCTGGAACATGACACCCCTAATGAATAATGCTACCAGTAGTTCCCTGCCTGCTAGAAGGAGGTTAATTCCAGTTCAAAATAACATATACTCGTTTGCCTTACTGGAGGCTTCCAAAGCAAAAGCAATGAGACTACAAAACTCTACCAAATTATAAAAGCAGATTCCAGTGCAGTTATTGCATGTGGTGTCAGTAGTCATGACTCTCCCTTTTACTTTTGCTTTTTTGAGACCAAATGAATCCTATCCTGTTGATTTGTACTTGCATCTCCAGTGTGCTTTAAAAAAAGCCACCCTATTTACAACACAAAGCAACAATCAATTTACCTCCAGCCTGTAAAAGTTAAGTGCAGATGAAACAGCTAAAGACCTTGTAAAATAAGCAAGAAACATAAAGTAACAGTAATTCTTGTTTTGTTAAAGAACAGTGATTTATCATTTAGGGCACATATCTCCTAAGGCTTATTTTGCATTAGACTACTATAGCTTCTGTAATCATCACCATTTCAATTCCTAGCATTGTATTTCCATCAAAGTAGCTATTTTGTATCTGTTTTAATAAAAGAATAACCTCCCCCAGGAGGATCAGACATTCTACTTCAACACAGTAAACAAAGTTCTTTATTCTCTGCCTATGGAACAATTTTAAACAGTCTGGAAATAATATAAAATTGCAGGAGATTATTATTTCCACTAAAACAGCCTCTCTTCAAGAACACTGAAAGCATGTACATCGAATCATCATTCTCCCCAAGATCTCCTTTGTTCTGAAGATTGCAGTGCAGGCCATTCCAGCTACTGCAGGCTACAGTCACATACCAGATTTGAGGGTTTCTGCAAAGCACAAAGGCTGGATTCTACATCAGTGGACATACTTGTCCTCAGCCAACCTCAGCACAGACAAAGCTCAAGTGTATCAGCTCCTGTGAAACACTTTACAAGTCTGGGCATAATTAATGGCATTGGACAACAATGCTAATTGAATTAAATGTGGATTCTCTCTCCTCTACTACTCTTTAAATTACTTGTTAAAGCTTCAATCTCTGCAAAGCACAAGATGGAAATAATCCAAAGCGTAAGTGCAAAGCAAGAGAACACTGGCTCTGCTGGAGTCAAGTCTCAGGCTGATGTTGTGCCCCAATGGTCTCCTTCCCACTCAGGTCTGCACTTCCAGCTCAGTCATGTCCTCCAGCTTTATTTGCTGAAGGTAAATCTGCAGGAACACAGCTGCTGAAAAAAAAAGTCTGTCTTGAGATCTGCATCAGACTGGGACATCAGAGAAGAAGGAAATCACTGATGGAATTTGTTGAACTTGGTGTACTTGAAGTAGACCTTTTCTAGTACAAGATCCAACCCCTCAGCAGCTAAAGACTCTCAAATCTGGTTATCACAGCCTCCTGCCTTGTCAGAGCACCCTTCTTTCACCACAGCCTCCCGATCCCTGCTGTGCTCTCTGCCCTGATTTGTCCTGGGAGCTTTCTGTGCATCTCAGCAGTGCAAAAGCTGGATTCCAAGCTGAGCAGCTCGTGCCCGTCACTGAGCCTGCGTCACCTGAGGGGCAGCAGTACAGGAAACTGCCTCACTCTTTTTAGTTTGTTCTTCAGAATCAGCTGAGCCCTCATACACTGCAGTGCTTGCACTACTGCAAGGCAGGGCACCTTCTGCAAGCACATGGAGACCTGAAGTTCAAGGACTGCCACAGGCTGTTTCCCCCAGTTCAAAAAACACAGCGAGGTCCAAGTTTGCAGCACCAAAGCACAAGTACACAGCCAGACCTACCCAAATTCTTCATGTCTGGGAAAACATTGTGCCAAAACTGGGATCAAAAGATGGCACACTCAAGCAAGATGGCTCTAAAACAACAAAAAGCACACTGACCAGCCTGTACTGAAACCCAGGCACACATGATGCTGGAAGGAGAGTCTGCAATACAGACAATGACTTAAATATGGGAATACATAAATATCTACTTTGCTGCAGATAAACAAACCTCCATTTAGTAAACTTACATTTTTGTTTTCTCATGTGAAATAAAATGTCGGGTTTATATATATATATGAATATACATGTATTTATGTATACGTATGTATACAATGGATTCCATGCACTTCAATGTGAACCCAAACACATCAACCTATAAGAAAGCTTGAAGCTCTGCTAGAGCTCTGACAAGCTCTCCCCTAAGGCTGGTCAGTTCAGAACAGAAGGGAAATGTTAGTCCCAAATGAAAGCAAGCAGTCCTGGCACAGCGTACCAGAATGAACTCAGCCCCACACCACAATGCACCAACTGTTTCCTGAACACTTACACACTTCCTTTGTCCTTCAGAAACACACACGACAAGCAATGAACAAATAATGCCAAGAGCTTTTAAAGCACCAAGGTTAAAGGGAACATTTCAGCAACTGGAGAAAACCCTTAACTACAGCAGCTCTGAAAAGCCTCAAAGAGGAGTGGGTTTTCTGGAAGCAGGCATGGTAATTCACCCTTTGGAGGCATCACACCTTTCAGGGAGAGCAAGAGGCGGAGGTGAAGGAGAAGGAATCAAACCCCAGACAAGGCCTGGAGTAGCAATATTCATTCCCCAAGTACAGCAGGACACACTGGGGTTCTGTTCAGCCACGCGGTAGCTGCCCATCAACGGGGAACCCAGCGCCTGCCCCACGGTCAACAAAGAGGCCTTTTATGCTATTTTAAACAATCTGAAGTGTCTCAGTTAATGGAAGACCGGGCAATTGGCCCTCAACTATTTCTAATTGACTGGAATGATGGATGAAGCTGAAGGGAAAGCTGACCCACTGAACTTTTCCATACAAAGCTAGGAAACTGAAGGAGATTGTAAACAGTTTATAAGAAGGAGAAGTGGGAGAGGCAGAATCCCAGAGGCTCTGCTCCTCTCAACCTGCTGTTAAATTGTTTCGGACTAAGGAAAACAAAGAGCTTCAAGTCTGAGCAACAAACAAAAAATACATGGGAAGGCCTAAACAAATAGGGTATTTTTCCCATGCTCTCCTCCCCTTTTTCCAGGAGCTGTTTAGCTCTGCCATGCAAGCTGGTCCTTTGAATCAGAAAGGGCAATTTGTCACTCTGACAAGGTGTCTCTCAGGGCTTTCTATTGCCTTGCCCTGCTTTTCAGATTGACTGGGTGTTAACCACGGATGTCAAGACATTACATCTCAGTCAACCTCAACAGATGTGATGATATGTACTTAAAACTTACATGTTAATCAGTGCCACTACATTAAAGTAATGCTCAGGAAACCACACATGCCTCTGGATTTTCTGAACAAAACCATCACAAGCAGCTTTGCCCTGCAAAGGGCAACAGTGCTGCAATGTGACAGAGCTGTCTGCTCACCTCAACAGCTCCTGGGAAGGAAGTCTGAGGACATGCAACTTCCAGATGGGGACATGGATAAGTAAGAGGTTCAAATTCACACCATCTAACTTTAGGCAGCTTAGCAAGGTATCTAAATGCAGGATGACTTAATTCTTTCTTCTTAGGCAAAAAGAAGAGTAGGAGCCTCAGAGAACAGAACTTGCACAGACTAAATTACTTCCTTGGACATATCCAGCTCTTGCCATTGATTCTGCACAGAAATTATATCAAGTGCTTCAAGAAAGCATTAAAGCTGGAGGATGAATCCAGGCCTCAAAGTCCCAATGTAAGTACTCTGTGTAGAACCCAGAACAGGACAAGGGTATCACAAGTCATCACTCAGTCCCTTAGTCAAAACCCTTTTTCTCCCAGTAGTTCAGCAAGATCAAGTACTAAAATAGAAGTATAAGCCATTATTTGTAATATGAAAATTACACAGGACAAAAAACCAAAAACCAACCAAAAAAAAAACCAAAAACGCAAAAAACAAAACAAAAAAAACCAAAACAAAACCAAACAAACAACAAAAAAAAACCCACCACCAACAAAAACCAAACCCCAAAACAAGAAAGAGTACCTGGCACACAGAGAGCTCTCCTTCCCTTAACTGTCGACAGCATGGCCAGTGTTTATCTGGACAGCCTGCCCAGTAGGAAACTCAGCAGGAAATGACTGTTTCTCACCAAGATTTGTACAGAGAGTTCACTGCAATTTGCCAAACTACCTCCCCAAGACAAATACAATGTAAATCTGCATGCCTAATCTTTGACCAAACCCAAAACAGATCTGACTTGTTTCCTCTCTGGAGTCTTTCAGATGAACTAACCAAGGCTAAATTAGGGAAATTTTTAGTGGGACGAGGTTATATCATGGATTATAATTTCCTACCAAGTTTTTTCCTTCATCTCCACCTGCTGCCTCTACAGCACTGGCATTAAGGGTGGTGTGGGATGACTAATTTTACATTCCTTTCTGCAAGACAAGCATTCAGATTTCATTTCTTCCAGGTCTCAGAGAGTTTAGATCAGAAATTAAATGGATGCATGTATTACTAGAGATAAGTCCACACACTTATATGCACATGGGAGTCAGAAGTACAAGCTAAGTCCTTCATCTAAAACAAAAAAAACAACTGTCAGTTTGGCAGGTGAGAACAGGTTTCTTTAAGCAGTCTGTGTGCCCCAGACTCTGCCCCAGCCACCTTCACACGTCATTAGTGAGTTAAAGCAAAGCCTGCCAGACACAGCCAGTTCTAGGCTAACACACACACGCCTACTTGCACTGCTACAGAACCACCTTAGAGAATTGCTTTTAACTTCAAGGCAGATGTGAACCATCTCTGCATTCTTTGAATTATGACCAAGGCTGGAGCATTATTTGAGTGTTCTAGGAGCCATATCAGATCAGTGTTAAATTTAACTCATCTCCTCACCCACCCACAATCTTGCTGGTAGATCTGAACCACGCAACAAAAATGCTTTTTGTGGAAAAACACACAACACAAAAAGCAAAAAAATCAAAAAAAACAACAAAAAAAATTTTCTAATCCTGAGGGGAACAGAACAAACAGACCACTGATGATTGTTTAAGCCTGCATTCCAAGAAAGCTGTTCCTTAAAATAAATTATTTCTCATTCTAGGGAATACAAAGCAATTGACAATAAATCCAATTACCCGTCTCACAAGGACTGTGCCTGCCAGTGTCTCCCACTATTAAGCCCCAGAGCAGGTCTGCCTGGCAGTGAGGCAGCAGGACTGTGTCAGCCCAAACAGCTCCCCAGGAGATGACCCCTGTTAAATCACACACTACTTCTTCCCTCTGCATCTCACCCTGTTCCAGCCCCCCACCAAAAGCCATGGTCTGCACACAGCACAGCAGGAACGTGTGAACAGCCTCTGACCCAGCCTGGCTCCCACTGCTGTGCAAGCCCAGAGAGCAGAAAAGGGACAGCAGGAAAGGGACTGGGCAGGAGGTCCCTGGATAGGTACAAATCCATTGGAACACCAAAGGACACAAACAAATCAACAAAGCCAAAGGCCGCTCTGACTGCTGTAAATCTTCCAAATGGAAGAGATTCCAGCAGAAAGACAGTTTTCCCAAGTGCAATGCAGTTACTGTGCTATTTCAACTACCCAAGAGAGTTCACCGATGGTTTTTTGTCCAGTAGTCTGTTTATTCCACACATTTTCTGTTTATTCCGTAAGACTGACCTTATTACTCCTACTTGTACATGGCCAGACCTCACACATTGGGAAGAGGGCAAGTGCCTGGGCTAAACTAGGAATAAACAGTATGGAAAGAAGAAGAAAAAAGGAAAAAAACCCCAAACCAAACAAAACAAAAAACCTCCCCAAAACAAAAGCAAAAACAAAAAACCAAAACCAAAAAACCCCAAACCCAAAAACCAACAAAAAACCAAACCGCTAAAACAAAAACAAAAATCCCCAAACAAACAAAAAAGAAAATGAGCGCTTGGATATGAGGGCAAATGCTGTGTAAGAACACGTTCAGTTCTCATATCCACAGCTGTGGAAGGATGTGGATGCACTGCACTGGGCTCAGAGCCCACCCAACAGAACAGCCAGAGAACAGATCAGAGGTCTCTCTGTCATGCCTAAGGTCCAGCTATTAACCTCAGAAGAAGGTCAAGGAGTGATCTGATTACAAGTCAAGTGCCTAAAGGTATAATGGAAAGCTGACGGAGAGCCCTTCAGAGAGAAAGGTTTAACCAGTGCCAGTGTCTGTGATGAAGACTGACAAGACACACACACACACATTTAATTTTAAGACAGCAAGTGTGAATTGTGCAAGTAAAGAAGAAACACATGGAAAAATTTTGCTGCTGAACAGGTTGGACCTAAATATTTTTAAGAAACATGTTTCCATTTAGTCATAAACCTGGTAACAGAGAGGTGCTCACCTGCATGCACACAACTGCTCACACTTGACTGCTACAACACTCTGAAGATTTTGCAGGCTAAGAATAAATTATTTAAAGCTTGTGAAGGAATTCCCCATCCCCCCCAGCCTACCCTCAGCAAACTACACTTTCATGCAGTCAGGAGATGTTTGTCAGCCTCAGAAGGGGCTAATCATGCCTGTTCATCTTCTGGCCTATGGAGCTGCCTCTCCTCCCACCAGTGAGCCCCTTCTCAGCTGTCAAGCAGCACTTCAAGCAAACCAGAGCACTGTGTCAACTGAGAAACCACCACTGCCCAGGAAGGACTGTGTGTCCCATTCCCCAGCCTTTGCTGTCTACAGCACAGCTCCCAAAAACCTGTTGTGCCAGCACAACTGAAACAGCTGTGGGATAGCAGGAACCAGTGACTGAAGGGGCAAAGAGAAGAGACAAGCACCATTTATCCAGGCACTGTCACCTAGAAAATTCATGGGAAACCACTGGCTCCATTCAGTTTATAATAAGAGTGCTCAATATCGACAGTCACCTATTCAGCAAGGACTGCTATTACAGCATGAATCTCAAAAAGGAAAAAGTCATTTAAGCTAAGTCATTTAAGTCACTTGCCCAGAGGTAAATACCTTCACCAGCAAAGTAAAATAGCTCTCAATTTCTTAGTTAAATGTGTTTGGCTTTTTCCATTTGTCATCAGCTCTGGCTAATGGTTCCACATACTTGCTGGAAATAGGCATCTTTCTATGACCACTCACTCCTCCTGGCACTGTGAATACAGTCAGCTCTTCTACATTAAAGCACTGGAATTGTAAAATCCTATCACGTTTGCCAAGCACTCAATTATTTACCCAGTACCTTTTTATTATTATTTCTGACGTGTTTTTGTTTGGGACTTCACAATGGAATTCAAATATGATGAATACTGAGACAAGATGCACCCCAAGAGTCAGCAGTCTAAATCACTTTTAAGCAGGTTCTCAGAGGGCTTTTGAGATAGAGCCATTTCTCAATTAAACACACACAGATCAAAACAAGAGATCAGGATGAAATTAAGGACTTGCTATTAACAACCATCAGTCACAAAACTAAACCCATGCTCTGAAGGCTGCACTTCTCTGCAGTTGGCAAGACAAGCTGTTTGAACCTAAGGACAGGACAGCTGCACTTCCCTCCCACTCCTTGTTATGCTTTTATGCCAGAAAACAGAATCTTCAATTTTTCCAGAGAAGCCCTGCCAAGCTGAGGCTGCAAATAGGATATGGTGTGTTAGTAAACTCCTAGGCAGCTTGCTCACACCCTGGCCAGAAGCACTCGAAGTGCCTAAATCCCTACATGCATGCTGGCAGCAGTGACAGCCTCCCTTTCACACAAAGGATCCTCCTGTGTCAGACTCCTTTTGTAAATCAGGCCTGTGCAGGGCATGCCATTTTCACCTCTCCTGGCAGAGTATGCAGCACCCAGGTACTCAGTCTTGCCTTCTCTCCTTCATAGGCTTTCCTATGACCCACCTCCACTACTAAAATTTTGGCAGAACTAAACCGAAGTCCTCCATAAAGCATTAGCTGTCCTGGGATCATCTATACACACAGCTGTCTTTCCCAGAGTTCAAATGAAGCTGCTTTATTTTTCTCCCAATTCTTTACAAGGAATCAAAGATAAACAGTCATCCCACCCATCTTTTTTAACAGTAAGACTCAATCACTACAAATCTAGCAGCAGCAAGTCCACCACCCACTATCAACACCCTACCATAAACACTGTTCCTGCTTCCAGGACTCACCCTGAGCACAGCACTGGGAATATTCTCAGAAACACACACTGGCAGGGTTCATCCTACTTTGCTTTGCAGCTTGTGGGTATATTTTTTTTCCCAAGAGAAAGCCAATGTCTTTTAATTCCTTCCGAGAGTCTCCAGCAGCAAAAAAACATCTCCAAAAAGGTGCTGCTGAACCCACAAGTCAGACTGCTGACTTGGACTAACCCATCACTCAATTATATTAACAAATTGTTACCAAATAAATTCATCCGACAGAAATCCATAATATTCTACATCTCAACTTGCTAAATCAGGAGTATAACAGTTAGCAACAGATAAATGTATGCATGGAAGATGGTAAGTTTGGCAAACATTTGCAAAAGCAATGCTGCAGCCTGAAGAACACCAGAACAAGATGAGTAGAGGAGAAAAAGCATTACAAAATGCATGAGGCCATCCAGGGAGGGCAAAATCAAGCAATAAAGCACATCAGGGAAAAGGGAGGACAGATAAAAATGAGAAGAGACAGAACCCATAAATGAGAAGAGTGTCATGTGGAAGCCAAATCAGTGGCTTTCACATGAAAAAAAAGTGGCAGGAAAAGAGAAGGAGGGGGAAGAATGAAAGAAATATTTCAGTTTTTAATTCCATCCTGTTAACACTGCTTTTGTTCACCACATAAATCTTCTGGTGAGCAGTAGCTCCCTCCACACACGGCAGTATATTAAGAGTCTTTATTAAGGCTTTCCAAACACCATAATGTCATTCTTTGGCTTTTTATGTGGTTTACCTAGACTATGTTTTTGTTGCTAAGCTCTCATTAGATGTGTATCTTGTACTGACAGGGAAGAGATTATAAAGCACAAGAAACCTGAGCACAAGCCCAGTATTTGATTTGACACAAGTGAACACTCTCAGGCAACACTACCATGTCTTGTGTGTGACTTGGGGACGCTTCTGGATCTGCTCAGCATGAACAGAATGTGTCTGAACTGTCCCATGGTGGCATGCAAGTGATTAATTTGGGAAAGTACAAAAAGGGGAGGAGAGCTCAGACCCAGATGTATCAGAACCCCCCTCCCACAGCAGAAGCTCCTGTGCCAGCCCCAGCACTTCCAGCCCCCAGGCAGGACAGCTCACAGCTCTGGCAGAGGAGCTGAGGACTGGCAAGAGAATACTGCCCCAAGCCACAAATACCAGGGAAGCACAATAACAACACAACACAAAGATGGAGCCAAATTAATAAATCTTGCTTACAAGGGATGACAGCACATCAGGAAGAGCAAATGTACCCATCTAGTTACCCGGGTGGAAGACAAAGATATCCATCCTGAACAGCAAATTGTGTCCAACACCATGAATACTTCACACCCCACAGGCAGAATGCTAGCCTGATTCTACACTTAATTAAATTATCTATGTCAACAGTGACCAAACACATCAGCATTTACAGCCTCCCACCATTTATCAGTTCACACACGCAGAAATTAAACTGACTCCTGAACAAGGAATCATCAGCAACTCTGATCACAGAAAAAAACACAGAAAACTATTTTTTGCCAAGAAGTTTAAACTGAGCACGGTTCCATTTGGAAAATTACATGAAACCAAAGTATAACCGTTATCACTCACTTTACAAAAGCCACCAAATATATTATAACAGGCTGTTAGTATACATCTAAAATGTGTTTAGAAACCCAGAAAATAGACCAGATAATGTGCTCTATGTATCCTCAGCAACAGACGTTACAGCTATTCTTAATCCTAGCTTTGTGAATCTGGTAGACATAATTCATTGTGCTTTTGGATCCATAATATTTTGCAAAGCACTGCAGTTTGCTGGCTTACAAACCTGCCCTGCCAGCTCACTGTGTAGAAAGATTTCTGCTGACTTCACCCACCATTTCAGTCACACTCATCAGGGATTTTCCCTGCTAAGGATACAGGCTGCAAGTACCAAGTAGGAAAGGTTACCCATGTGGCTGGAAAAGACAGGTAACATTTTGATAGGTGATAAATATACACACAGTGAATGAGCACTTAAGGGGCAAGTAACTATTC
The DNA here is from genome assembly GCA_013400635.1 of Hypocryptadius cinnamomeus. Lineage (NCBI taxonomy): Eukaryota > Metazoa > Chordata > Aves > Passeriformes > Zosteropidae > Hypocryptadius > Hypocryptadius cinnamomeus. The sequence goes on from VYZP01045256.1 coordinate 104,449, forward strand.
CTTCCATGAAGTTCAAGTAGCATATTTAAATTTCAAATGCTTTAGAAATTTTACTTCTTTTTAAAGATATAACTGATAAAGTCTTTTCATCATGCATTTTATATCCATAACTTCTCTAAGAGGAAGTGAGATCATCAGAGAAGCCTCTATATTCTTTACAGACTTTCATGAAAAAATTTCTCCTCTTCACAACTTCGCACCTGCACATGTACCACAAGAAAGAAAACCATTTTTAATGGAGAGTATTTCATGTAATGTTAAGAACCTAAGAAACCATGATGGTAGCAAGCACTTCTGGTCCAGTCCTCTACTGGTAAGGTCACATCTGAGCACTCTCCCCATTTTAAAGCACTGCCACGTTTTGCAATGAAGGGGGGTTTCCACCATAGGGATTTGCACTCCCATAGTAGGCTTCTGTCTTCATACTCAGCAGGAAAAGAAGCAAATTTCAATACAAGTCTATAATTAATCTAATGGAATTTTACACTATTAAAACGGAAACTTCAGAACAAATCAGTGAGTGAGCTGCCTCAAGAACATCACCTTCACACCTGCAACAAACCCCACAGCAGAAGAGAATATCAGTGAAAATAATTTCATTATAATATTATGCAGCATTTTCCAGCGTGAGCAGTCAAGCAAGTTCAAATGGCCAAAAAAAGCTTTTGTAAACCATTTGGATCTTGTTTCTCCTAAGAAAGTTTTACAAGAGAACTAATTCATTATCAGGAGCAGGTGGAGAGATGTTAGTCTTCATCATCAATGACCGTGCTCCAGCAGAAATGTTCACTATTCTTACCCTTGGAGCAATACGAACATGATGACAGAACAACGGATTTACTTCTAGAAGAACACGGGTGGAGGTTTGGAACTCGGGTGAACTGCCCTGCAGCGTGTATGAACGATCCAGCCTGCCCTGCTCAGCCAGGGCAGGGCCACAGAGGATGCAAACAGCTGCTGCACGGGAAGAAGAAGGCTCCACAATGCCCTGCCCACTCCACAGCAGCCCTGTGTAGTCTGTGCCTCAGGACACCCAGCAGCTGTAGCAGAGCTGATCATTGCAATGCACACACGGATGAAGGAGCTCCACACACGGAGAGCTCAGACTGCCGGGCCCAGCCCAGCGCCACAGGGCCGGGCTGCGAACGGCGTGTGCTGCCACCGCCTATGTGTGACAACGCTGGTGGCTGAGACAGCTCGAGCATTAGCTGCAGGCTGCTCTCCTAAAGCCTGGCAGCAGTAGTCTGGGGGAGGCACTCCCCAGCCCATCAAGAAATAACAAGTGACAATTCAGGAAAGCATGTTTGCTACCCATTCATGCGTGCAAGCAATCTTGGGCCAAACAGTGGATGTGCTAAAAGGTTCTCCCCAGAGGAAATGTGTTTATTAATTAATATCTACTGAATTAATTGGTCCCCCATATGCTCTGCTGTGCTTCTAAGACTGGAGCTCTGTTGCTGTTACTGAAAGGTGTCAGGCGTGGTGACTACCCAGGAGGTTCATCAGAACACTTCAGTCAGTCTGAAAAACTAATCTATGTTTTTGTATTCATCAAATTCACAGTGTATCCATCTATAGTTGAAGACATGGAAAACGCATTTAAAATCTCCAATCCATAATAATTTTTTAAAAGCCAACACGCACAACTTCAGCCACAAGTGTGATACACAGCAGAAGCACAGAAGGAGGTGCTGATCTGAGGCCATCAACTCATCTCTTGGCTCCTCACCTGCAGTAATCCTGGTTGATCCTTTCACACACTGTTACATTCCTTACACCAACCTGCTCAAGCAACTGCTGCCACTACTACCAAACTAACCTTTACATCTATCACATCCTCTCCCACTCCCTTTCATCAGTGCAGGAAAGGTATTTTTGGATTCTGACTATGTCTGGCACAACTCCGTGCAGTGACATAATTTTTCTAATGTTATCAATCTCTCAATGAGACACTTTATTCAACACAGGTCAGTGTCAGCTGGCAGGGACCATAACTCCTGTCATTCCTGGTACTCCGGCACTCATCCTGCACCAGCCTCTCAGTGTAAGCTCAGACTGTAGTAGCTGAAGAAGGAGAGCAGTCCTGCAACCTCCCTCTTTCAAGCACACGTCAGCACAGGTTGTGCATGCCCATTCCTGAGAGAGACAATTTATTCTCCAAGACATTCCCCCTCCACTGCAATGCCCTCTGCTAAACCCCCTGGATGCACCCACACAGCACAGAATCCAGAAAACCCTTTGTCAGAGTATGGGAGGACAAGCACTCATTATGGCCTTCCTGCAGATTCAGAGACCTTTGATGTTTATTTAGTCCAGGTCTCCAATTTCAGCATTCCCTCACATATGCAACACCCACTCAGTCCAATTCAGAAACCTGAATATCAACAGCTGTAATTACCACACCCAGTGGTGAACTCAGCCTGCAGCAGCAGCATCCCTGACAGGCAACACTGGGCTCCCTGGCAGAAATGGTCTGAAGTTGGTCTCTACAATAGAAAAGGAGTGTCTCAGCTGTATTAAAATACTGTGCTTCCAGATTTTGCCATTGTACCACCACTCTACAACACACTGCTACTGCAAGCTGGGCAGGCCCAAGGACCAGGCATTTGACATCATTCAGAAAGAAACTGCTCTCACAGAAAGGTCTCAGGTGCAGCCATAATGTCATTATTTAATTCCACATGGCCTGTGCTCAGCCTGCAGTAGCAGAGGTGGGGAGAATAGTCCTACAACCACCCTTCTGTAAACACATTTTAGCACAGGCTTGAGTTCCTTCAGCTTAAAACCTCAAGAAAACTAAGCTGAAGACAACCTAAATGTACAACTTCAATTCTGCTGCAGGAAATGGTTAAAGCATATCACAAGAGAAATATTTATCAACATAAACAGGTGTGATTGTGATGTGTTCAAAACAGCTTCCTACAGAGGAAGATGGTCATGCTTACCAGGTCACGCTGGTAAGCAGCAGAAGAGGCTGCAGAGAAGCACAAAATCATGTTCCTAAATCAGAGGTCTTATTCATAATTTCTTTGCAAGTACAAAATAACTAGAACAAAAATTAAAGCTACCTTCAGAGAATAACATCCTCTGTAAGGCAGGCTGCAAATAGAGTCAGCAGGATCTGTGCTACCTGTCTGGCAAACATATTTTCACTGGATAATGGGCATATGACAAACATGACTTTTGAAGTGACCCATATAAAACATCAGTGCACAACACAGTGGTTAGCACACTGCAAATGGAAAAGGTGGGATGACTCCTCCTGTCTGGGAGAGCTGTTTCTGAAAGATTTGCAACATGCCACATGGCACCATGTACAGCACTTCATCTTTCCAAGAGATGGCAAACCTCTCTTAAAGCAGTGAACTGCTCCTCTTTAATTCAGCATATCTGCCCCACCCAGTGATTAAGTCCTTTAACAGTTAATTTAGGAGGATGTATTTCTCTTCCAGATGCTAGTAAAAGACATACAACAGCAAAAAATGGCAAATGATCCGTTTCCAGCTGCTCTGGTAGAGCACAAACCTACAGAAAGGATTTGGAGAAGCAGTAACTACGCACAACATCACATCAGCATAACCTCAATAACCCCCTGTGTACAGACTGAGCTGTTCCTGGAGGCACCTCTTTGCTCTTTGAGGATTCAGGCTTCAAGGGATCTTTTCCATGCACTTCACTTAGTTTTGGTTCACTACCCTGCATGCAGATACAGAAGACTTCATAACACATTTACTGCCCACCTGCAAGACATTAATAATTAATTTCCAAGCATATCAACTCTACACAGCTGTTGGGCTTTCCTTTTTCCTCTGTTTCTTCATTGCTTGCTTTGAAGAAAAAAGAACAGGAATATCACGCAAAATCCAGCTAGAGATATTAAAACATTGCAGTATTTTTCAGTCTCAGCAGAATAGCTGGGGAGTCAAAGGTTTTAATCAAAGGATTAGGAAAAATTATTTCAAATACACAAAGTGCATGCCAGATCAAATCCTGTCTTCTGTCATACAAGGTAACTGTTATCCAGTGGACTAATTTGCAAACATAATTTTATGTGTTTATTAACTAAATCAGACTAGGTGACAAGATGTGAAGACGTGATTTGTACTGTCAGCTTCACCCTGTGAGCACGGACACTGAGGATGGAGGAGGCACTTGTATGAGGTCCATGCTGAAGTGAGATCTGCATGCAGAGACAGTTCAGTTGATGGTGAAAGATGACATCCACAACAACTCCTGCCTGGTCCTTTGAAAAATGTCATATTTGTTCTGTCATGTCTGCAGAGCAGCTCTGGGGAATGGCTGAACAGAGCCCGAAAGGCAGCTGGGGACAGAAGCGCCCCGTGCTCCCGTCACTGAGCAGCAGCTCAGAGCCTGGCAGACAGCTCCTGCTCTGAAGGTATCCACAGGAGCTTGTTCCAGCAGGCTCCAGGAGCTACTGCAGCTCAACTGCCACAACGTGACAGCATCAGACAGAGGGAGGGGGAATGCACCTATTAGGGTGTGGTAAACAGGGAAGAAGCCACAGCTACGTTTGAATTTATCTCTAAATCCACATTTGTGCCATCAGTGGAACCAAGAAATTTGATTTAGATTTACCTCACCTATCTGCTTCTCTGATCTTGAAAAGGAAAGTATTACTAAGTTTTTCACAACAGAGTTAAAGGGAACTTCCTGCAAAAATCTCCCCAGACAAGAAGTGCTAGTGACTTCTTGAGAGATACAAATATAGCAAAAGCTCTCCAAAAGTTTCTGAGTCCAACTTTTATTTTCCCAGTACAGGCTGTCAGATGAGTCCTTGATGTCTTTTGTAGCTGTACATTACCTGGAGGCTGACTGTGGGAAAGGTACAGCTACAACTCCTCAGTGTAACTCCTGACACAAATACTGTCCTGAAGGAAGAACAATGCTCTTTTGAAATAAAATTAAACCACTATTAAAGCACAGCAATTACTCTGGAGAGAAGACACTTTTAATAATAATAAAATCCATGCAAGGACAACCGTAATGTATAAAATTTACACTTAAATAGACTATACAGACCAGCACACCTATCCAAATGCATCTGTCTTTCCAAATTCACAGCTTTTTTTCCTCAACATAAAAGTATGCAATAGGAATTCAGGAGAACATGCAAAAAACTTTGACAATTTCATATATGGAGCACAGAAAAAAACTGAAGTACAAAGAAAAAATAAAGTCAAGCATTTTTACGGAATGTGCTTAAATGCCTTGTTTCCTGCCTGAAATTTGCCTTCTGATGAAGCAAGTCTGCTGTGACAAATGACAAAACTTTTACCCATACAGTTGCTTTTCCAGATCTTTAGATGTTCTGGGAATGGTGGAAGATAACAGTCTTAGCAAAATATAGCCAGATGACGAGGGCAGTACCAAAAGGCTGAAGGGTTTAGTAAGGGAAGGCCAGATGAAAACAACACACCCTCGCCATGCAAAAGGAGACAGGGAAATAAAATTGCCTTGATTAATATTTCTGAAGAACAGTTCACATCTAGGGATTTACTAATAATGTTCTCCCGAGGCAGGCTTTGTGTGACAGCTGAATTTTGTCTCTCTGGTAACATCTTACAAAAAAACCATGCCAGACAGAGTACACAGTGCATCCACTCCAAGGACTGGTCTGCACAGTCATGGTCAATGTCATAAGTCTTTCTATCTTTGTTATTAAAAAAAAAGAGAAAAGAACAAGGGAAAAATCCCATCTGTGACATACCTTAGAGCATCAGAAACTCGGTCAGCTTTTGCAGTAATCTGAATCACCCCTCTGGCTGCCCTTGAATTTTCTTACAAGATCCAAGCCCTGCACAGACAGGATGCTGTACTGCAACAGGTAAAAGAGAAAACCTGCAGAATTGAGGTCAGGGGTCTACAGCTCTGGTAACTGCTTTTCTTTTTCATTGGCAGAGGCAATGGGCTACACGTGGTGTGTGTCAAAGAACGAAAGCTAAAGCAAACAGCTTGCAAGTCTTGTTAAATTATCTGTACTGAGTAAGAACCATGAAAGGCACACAGCATAGAAAGAGATTATGAGGTACAGTGAAAAATGAAAGATCTGCAGTTTAAGGGCCAGTCACTGAGTGTGAGGTATCTGCAGTCCTACAGCTGACCAGGGGTTACAGAAAGAATCCATGACCATTCCAGTGTAAGCTGCTCTGCTGACTGATTACTTGGGCCTAAAAACTAGTTGAGGAAAAAGAATCAGCAGCTCAGAGAATGGCAAAAATAAAGACAGACTTGTAACTATACCCTCACAGTACCTGGAATACTGTGCTACAGACATGATTGAATCAGACATGAAGTCAAATATCCACATTTTATGACCTGATGATCTATTGTATCAAAGACCCTGAGAATTTTTTGACATTTGAGAAAACTAAGACAGTATTTTCAGAAGTTGCATGTGAGTCACTGGGAGTCTCTGATGAACTCCCTCTGAAGGAAGCAGGACATTGTGCTGTCTTTCCAGCAAAAGCCACAGTGCATTTTCTGTTTGTGGTGTTTAATCATTAAAAAGAGAGGGGGAAAAAAATCCTTTTTGCTAGGGCACAGCTAATAGTAGAATGAACTACCTCATTCATCTAAATAAAGTCAGCTCTAAACCATGCAATAACCATTTAAGCGCCTGCTTTGTTAATTATTTCACTGTTTATCTAATTCATTATGAGCATCTAAATAATAAGCTCATTCAGCATTAGCCAAGATCAGACAGAGAAGACACCCATTCAGCCTATCCACCCTTCTGCCCACTGGGGGTCTGTCCCCTACAGCCTTGTCCAGGTTTATGGGGTCTCTGATGCCCTTGAGAATGTTCAGTCACTCCACAGCTCAATACAGCACAGCTTTATGAAAGCTTCCTGTATCTTCTACCATCAGTTCCTTCATAGCCTTTGTGTGGATTTTGGGATGGTTACCTCTAATTTGCCAATTTTATTTCAGGAAAAAAGGTCACCTTCCAGCGTGAACAAGTATGATATTCCTAATAGCAGAGAACAGGTGAATTGTTTCATTATTAATCCACTTCCCTTTTCCTCACCTGTTGCATGTGAATTCATTATTTTGCATACAGCTGCAACAACTGTTCTTCTGAAAATCAGGATGTCTACAAATGCACAATTAGAGCTCACTTGGGAAACAAGGGCAACACACCTTTGAGAGGGCACAAGGAATTGCACCTGCACCTCCCACACAACCTCAATTATATCCTGCATCCACTCCCTTTCAGAAAGGCACAGCACTTGTGATTCCCTTAAGAAAAAGTACATTTCACCTTTCTATGCTTCATTTCAGTTTGGCATTTATATAGCTCAGAAGATAACTACACCTTTTTCTGGTGATGTTAGCATATGATTAAGTGTTCCTCAAACAGGGGCACCTTTCTTGGAGACAGTAATTGAAGTCAGCACATGGACTGGCCTGAGAGGCTGCATTAGCAGTTCAAACACTGCTCTCTTCTGCTTCTGAGGAGTGAGCTAATCTTCAGGTGGAGTACAATAGCTGGAGCCTTGGAGAAAAACAGAAATGGCAACATGTCTGGGAGCCTTTTCTTGGTGGACAAGCCCATCATAACATCACTCCAAGTGGCAAAACACAACTGGAACAAATCAAAACAAAGCCACAGCCACGGTTGAGTTCCTACTGAGGGAGTGGTGTTTTCCTCAAGTATTTCCAAACAGCGGTCAGGGTGGGTGGGTGGGTGTGGGGAGTC
>VYZP01045256.1:112189-219958 GCA_013400635.1 Hypocryptadius cinnamomeus
GTGGGGGGGTGGGTGTGGGGAGTCAAAGGCTTCAGTACAAACTGTTTATTGAAATAATTCCCTTTAATTGCCCTCCCTCACACTGCAGTTTTTAGCCATGGAATCACTTGTGCTCTGGGAAGGGGCAAGTATGTACCATTTGTGACTGCAATTAAAGCAGAGTAATTAACCAATCCCTCAATTTCTGCAAGAAAAGCTTCTTAAGCTGATAATGAATTTAAGCATTTGAAAGTAGTGAAACTGATTTTCCATGCAGCAACAGCATAGGAGCTGCCAAATGCCTTCCTCTTGACTGTTCACTGGGCACCTGAAATGATGCAGATCATTACTTCAGCAGGCACCAGGGCTGTTAATCTCAAGATTTACAAAGGAGGCAAAAACTTACACTGCAATATAGCCACAGAGGTGCAACTGTACAGTGTACACAAATTTTATATGAAACAACAGGCTCTTCTGAGAAATTACAGTAATTTGGGTGTGAGAAAGCAAAAAGACTTAAATCTGCACAAATATTGTTAGGACAGCCATGGTGAATTTGCACAGCACACCAATTGCCAATTAAAAATGTTAAACAAAAGCCAACCATCTTGGTCTGTAAATTTTTTCCTCCCAACTGCTGTGTAGGCACATTATTTAGAGCAGCTGTGTTGTTAAGAAAGAAAAAAACAAACTGAAGCAGCTCTTGTGCACTTAAAAAATCCTGTGCAGAACTTTGACCCTGCAGTGAAGGGCTCAGCCTATGTTTAGGCCAGCAGAACCTACTTGACTTGTGTCCCAGATTTAGCACTGAGAGGAAAATTCATCTCCAGCAAATCTATTAAATGAATGTGGCATCATTTGAGTCAGGAGCCAAGTCTCACACAACCAAAGCACAATTAAGTATCAGGCAAGCAAAATGTTTGAAGGCAGACAAACTTCCCAATTGGATGTTATAAACCAGCATAAATAAACCACAATGACAAGGGGCATCTTTGAATTACAACTCCATTACTGTTAAGCATTTAAGCATAACATACAGTTACAGATTCTCAGCCACTTCTCAAAACTGAGAAAAAATGTGCTCGCTTCCCATTCTGCAGCTGGGCAGCTGCACTCTGAATGCTGCATCAGCAGCAGTGGGTAGTGTCAAGCTTTTCCCTTGTCACCCACTCCTGTACCCCAGGAGCCATTCTGATCTTTCAAAAGCTGTTTTTTCACAACCTCATGGGATTCACTTTCTATTTCTTCACACCTCATTTTAAACATCTTATTGGAAGCTCAAGCAGTCTAACTCAGGTCACTACCACAGCAGCTACCCCAAAATGGAAAGCTCAGCCTGAGCTGCCATCACTTGGTGATGTGGGACACCTTTAATCAGGAAACCTCACTGAGCTATCATCTATACCTACATGTCTCAGGCACAGCTCTGCTCAATCCAATGCAGTGCAACAGTTCAAATGAAGCAACACTGTGTCTCAGCTAGGAAAAACACATCAGAAGAAAACAGAAGTCAGAGGCAGAAAAAAAAGACAACTGGAAGCTTTTATTATCCTTTTCCTTGAGTTCTATACTACTTTTCCCCATCTCTGAAATGGTTCTGGAACTCTCACAGACACACTGAATAGACAGAAGCATACAAAAGACCTTGTCCCAGGGGCACAAAACAGAATTGGGTCAGGAAACTGGGAAACATTTGACTTGCTCAGGCCAACACAATAAGGCAAAAAATGAAGTTTTGATTGGAATGTGGCCATGCTGGCTCAAAGCAGTTATCTCCTATGCCGACCTCAGTACTGATGCCTTAAACAACAGCAGTATCATGTTGCACATTTTGAAGAGGACATGCTTGGTTTCATCCTCCACACTGCACATCCACAGCATCCCTTCTCCACCCAGCAGCAAAGAGGAAAAACCTTTCATAACCTTTTCCTGAGCTTAACTAAAAATCACCTGGTACTTGTCAACAGAAGCAAGAGCAGGGATGACAAAAGGTCATCTAAGAGCAGGCACTTGACCTCCCTGTCTTGCAATACCTGAGTGCACCTACCCAGGTACTGCCAGTCCTGTGACACCTTGCACTGAGTATGAATGGAGCCCCAAGCCCCTACTTCTCTCCATTTAGATCAATCCATTTTGAATACCACAAGTATTGTAATATAAGATGACTTCTAGAACAGTTAACCTGTTCAAAAATTTACTGCTTCTCTGCTGCTAGGAAGAGTCAGAGACAAAAATGCTCAGGTGTGCTCCTATTCACAGTCATTCTATGATAGGCTTCTCTGCCCTTTTTCTAAGTTTTTCTCTCCCATAAAGGAAATGAGGCAAGATTTATTCCCCCAAAATTGTTGAAACAAGACAGATGAACATAGGAAGACACAGCAGTGTGAATGCCACAAAAGTGCATCAACACAGAGGTGCAAGCACAAGGGTGGGACCCTGCTGGGAGAGAGCGTAAGAGCCATTAACACCACGCAGTGCAAACCATGTTTAGACAAACCCTGAGGATGCACATCTGGATGGTATTGACAGAAGTGACCTTGCTCCAAAAGCAGGGATATCACCAGCTCTCCAATATTGCAGGAGATGTCCCAAGCAAATAAAGGCCTTGTTTCCATTTGTACTGTATAAATTGAAACAATTCAACCACCTTCCAACAATATTTTACATTTCATAATCCCTACCTTCTCTACATCATGGGAAATTCAAAACCAACATTCATTTTCAAGGCTATGTATTTCAAAAAGGAAACTGAGGCACAGACTGTCAAGAGATTAATCCCCAGTGCTTCAGTGCCTGCAGTCATCCTGAGCTTACATGGCACATTTTTGGTCAGCAACAGCAGTAAGTCTGAAGTGCATCAGTGTCTGACAAAGAGACTCCTGTCTCTTCCATCATCCAAAGAGAAGACTCTGGTTCTTTAACTTTTCAGGCCACTGAAGAGCCCAGCTGAAAAAGTTTTTTCTTTCTGTGTGGCAGATTTTGTGAAATGTCCCACAAATGGAAGGTTGCCTCTGGAACTCATTTATCAGGAATTTCAGCAATGCTCTACACAGATGTTGCATATCACTTTAGGCTCCTGCTAAAAGTCAAAATGTTGTTGAACTCAAACATGAAGGATTAACTCCACTGGACTTTAAACTGCCATGAACACTGACTGTAATTCCCTCTCATGACAATAAGAATATCCCAACATCCAACAGTGAAACAACATGACCTGTAGTCTGCACCTTGTCCTCTTCCCCTCACACTTTTTTTCCCACAATTCAGCTGAAATTTGTATGTGTTTGCTAAACTTTCCCTAAGCACTCAAGATGCTAGTAAATTTTCTTAAATTCTCAACATCAGCTACCATTTCTGCAGAGGTTCTAATCTCCTTCAGTATTTTCAACAGCATTTTCTCTCTCTGGCTCCTCACTGCCCACCCTACCTTAGCATCTGACACCCAACATCCATCTCCTTCAGTATGTGCCTGAAGCACTCAGACTCCCATTCAGTAACTGGGAAAAGCCACTTCTTCCACCATGAGCAGCAGCCATTTCTTCCTCATCTCTCCAACCATCAAATCCAACCCACAGTGCTCTGCCTCAGAGTTTTTATTACCAATCCCCTTTCAATCAAAGGCATGGGGCCAAAATAAACCATCTCACTTACTAGTCCTGCAACTTGCTGTCCATCACTGCTATTCTTAGCATACTTGGCAGCCTGTCCTAGGGATTCCTCATTTTCAGGGATGTATATAGGGAACAGGATGACAAAGTGAGATTCTTGACTCCTTCAATGGCATAACAGAGAGCCTGAGAAACAGGGACGTACAGAAACTACCCCAGTGGCATCCATCAATAGAGGCAGAGGCACATATTTATCTTCTTTACAAGAAGCTTTTCAAGCTGTAAGTGTTCAGGTTATTTGTAGAGCCTCAGTTTCAACTCCAAGAAGCCTAATCTAAATTTTTGCTGAAGTTGCTATATTAATAGCAGCTTTTTTCCTCCTGGGAAGTATCAACACAATCATCTCTTGGACTCTTTAATACAGGCTAATAACAAAGGAAGGCAAAAAGCAAACTACAAAGGAGACAACAACCCAGCTTAGAGAAGTTCTTATTTTCTAGCTGACAAGCAAATGAAAACTCCGTATCTACAAAGGTAGAATAACTATTTCAGAAACATTTTCTTATTCCTACGTGGTGAGAAAAACCTTTTCCAATGGACTGAAGTCCCTCAGTTCAATCTTAACATTAACATGAACTTTTCAAGTGTTTTCTGCTCTTGTGGATCATTCACGTACTTTTAGAAAACCCTTTTCTCAGAAAAGTAAAAAAAGTTCTTTAGTCTCCAGACTGAAGCCAGCTCTACATACACTCAAAGGTCAAATCTCAAACCCTATTTTTTCACGTGGACAGTAAGAAAAGCGTGGCTGCTGTAACAAGTACAAATCCTGAAGGAATGTCCCAGTCATGTGAATGTGAGCTGGTAAACAGAGCACCATCCTGTCAATGTTCTAGTCTTACAACCAATTTTGACTGCCTGTTGTACGCACACTTACACGCTTCTCTTACAAAGCCTCTTCAGTCCTTTCTGTGGCTCACCAGCTCACTCACTTTATAGAGGTCATTCTGGGGAAAACTGTTTTTTCTTTATACCCTTGCTGCTGATTTCCATGTTAATTAATCAATAGATGAGGTTCACTATAGGCCATCACTCCTCGTTACTGTACAGCTCACCACAGCCCTGGTGTGTCCATCTGCTGTGCTGGTGAGGCTGGCTGGTGCCACAGGATCTGCTGGCAGGCTCCAGGGCAGGCAGCCAAAGAGCTGCTGGCCTTCCAGCAGCATCATCCTTCTCCCTTAAAAATGCCACATCCTTCTCCCACAAACACACAGCAACTCTCTCCAGCTGAGCCATCCAAATCGCTCCACTAGCTCAGCATGAAGATGTATCCTGAGCTTTGAAACAAAACGTTTTTGCACTTGAAGGATGTCAGGGGTTACCTACAGAAACCTGCCCAAGTATTTCCCTGGGTTGTCAAACAGCTAAGCACAACAACAGCAGTCATTCTGACAGACTAACAGGCCAGGGACCAGCTGTCTACAGCAAAGAACCATTTTCTTGGTCAAAAGAGGGGCTTCATAAGTTATTATGTAGTGGCTGAACAACACCATACTTCTTTGTTTTAAAGTTGATTTGAGGCAGATTAAATAAATCACTGGGTAGCCCTACTGTTACTTGCTTAACCACTTTTAAGTTTTTTCCCTAGTTTATTGGGCAACATTTTCAGAAGCCCTCAAGTTCTCCTGATGACTGGTATTCCTCCCACCAGCACAGGCAGAAGCACATCTGGAAATAACACAACCCCACTGCTTTGCTTATAATAACAACAACCAAATAGACCTCATGGAAACAGATTTCATCTCCCATGCATGTCAACAGTGAAACAATGATCTACAGAGGTGATGAAAGATGGAGCAAAGTGTTTTTGAACCAGTGTTCACAGGAGCAGCCCAAGCAGATGCGTGGCTGCACCCAGCAGCGTCAGAGGACACAAGGCCTGTGCTGCAGCCAACAGCAAACCACTCACAAGAACACATCATCACCTCCTGATGTGCTTGATTCCTCAATATGATAATACAAAAATAACATGGCTGCATCACAATGATACAGTAGGAAAATCATACACCTTGAATGTTTTGTCCTATTTTAACATAAAGGATTTTCCATTAGGCAAGGACAGCCTTTCAGTAGTAGAGTAATATTTCACGGGGAAAAAAACCCCCATCAGCTTTTCAGTTTCTGAATAGAAAAAAAAAAGCATTTCCAGATATCCTTTTGAAAAAGGACCATTGAGACCAATTCTGTTGTCTACTTCAGAGATCTTTAAAAGACATTTTGTAATTTCAAGCCAAAGCGCATCACTCTGTCATAGGGAGGGAAGAGAAAAGAAAGGGGAAAACAATTTAATTTCCCCTGCTCATCTGAACACGCATCAAGTGAGCCTTTCAACAAACTCATAAAAATGTGCAAGGCAGACAGAAAATAATTTAGGATGCATTTAGAATTTATTGACTTGGCCTGGTCATACGTTTGATAACATATCTTGCTGTTGGTATGGCAAGTGGGAAAAATAAAATTAAAGCTGATCTGTGAAAACTGGCAGGCTTAGCTTTAAATGGAGCTTCAAACCATACCAAACAAAAAACTATCTGATCTCTCTTTGGAAAATACACTGAAATGTCTCCAAATTAGCCATAATTATTGCAAAATAACTTCCTGAAGAAGAAATGGGCTACAAAACCACTTGTGGTGGTAGGCATGAGAGATTGAGCAACTCAAGACTAGTCACCGGCCCTTTGTTCCTACTGTCCCACATGGCCAGTGAAAGCTTCCTTAATAGGAGAAGCTGTATTTCAGAACTACTACCTGAAAGAAGCCCAGTACTTTACATTCTTGCTACATCAGTTTGACTCTGCCTTATTTAGTGCTTCCTGCTTGAACAAAGTCCCAGTATTTTGTCTGGGGGTGAGGGGGAGACCTTAATTTACAGGGAAAGGTGAGGGTGGTTTAAGCCAGAAAGAGCCTGTCAAGCATTGATATATAAACTCTACCTTTCTGTTATACAACAACTCATCCTTTCCTCAATCTTTCCCCATCACACAGCCAGATGCTTCCAACTTTGTCAGCATGACTTCTGCAATGATGGCTTTACATAGCAAGAGACTGTGCCACCACCTGCCACTGAGGAGTTCTCTGCACCTCTTAGGGAAGCTCAGTACTTGCCTGAATAATTTGTAACTCTGGTGGTTCTACAGAAGGGCTTCAGAAACAGAATCTTAAGAGCTCCTCTCAAGACTGAAGTGCAAAAATATTTTAAGAGATGTGAGATGCCTCCATTTCTTCGTGGTTTTTTTAACTCTTCAAACTTTCCTCCTGGACCTGGCGGAATTTTTGAACCCCAGGCTGCCAACAGCACACCAACCAAGGCATGCAAGCAGGTCCCAGCTTGGACACAAGACAAGAGAGCAAGAAAATCCAGACACACTATTCAGTCTCCCTAGCTAATGTCTGGAGCAAGCCATCTGAATTTGATAGTGTTTCAAGAAAAAATAACTAAAACACCCAGTGGGGTTTCTTTTTAATTTACTTGTGAATACACTGTTGAGAAGGGCTGGGGAAGAAGCCTCTTGTTGCAATGCTTCACAGCTACAGAGAAAGCAATCCAACCTTTTACAAAATAAGAAACACAGCAGAAAACCAGCCAAAAGCTCTTCAAAATGATCAAGCACAGTGCTACCTTGCAATCTACCTCTTGATTAAGCATGAGGGTTGGGATGCCGCAAAGGGTACAAAATTTCACTGGAAAAGCCACCACCTCAGCAGAAGAGAACAGCAAAGCCTGTCCGGGCTCAGTACCAACCTCAATGGCCTCTCCCCAGGATTATCTCTGCAGCCTCCCATTCAATGCTGTTTAACACACCACAGCACACATTTCAGCTGCTAATTCAGCTCTCTGGTCAAAACAGGCAACAGAAGCAAACAGATCATTTCTCCCCAGACCCTGATTTCCAACCTATGATCATTTATTTATGCACAGCAGTGTTCACAAATTCATCTACAGCAGCCCCTGGAACACAAAGCTCAGTAACCTGATACGGTTATGGTTTCCATGAGACCAGTTACACAGACTGAAGGAAGGACCATTAAAACAAAACAAAAAAAAGCAATGAACTACAAGAGAGTCGATGATGTTTCAAGGCATGTAGCAAGTCTGCTACTGATCACTCTGCCAGTTCTTCAACTGAACCACAACTGAAAACCCAATTTAATAAACATCTCTCATTTCAACAGGCAGGACACCACCAGGCACCAAGAAATGTTGCAGCTCAGCAAAAAGATAATGCAGTGATCACTGGGTGGGTATAATAGAGGGATTACTTTACAATTACAGCAACAATGAAAAAGCAATTATACAGTAACACGCTGATATACTGGCAAGCGCCTGTCCAAAGGGATTAAGCCAAAGTCTGACACAGACTACAGACAGAAGAATGTCTTTAGCAAAAGGTTTATGAACTTCTCTAGACAGTCATATTTCTAAGCAATGTCCCTTAAAGACAGTATCTTGCACTTAGACCCATTTTAAGTAACAGGCACAACGTACAAACAAGAAATAAAGTTCGCTTTGAGAATTCTTATTTATTTGAAGAGAAGCAAAAGCATATGTGAAAGGGCTAGGTCACTTTTAATTGCTTCAGAAAGCATACCTCAGTGGCCCCCAAAATGCCTTCATTTCTTGGGCTTAAACTGGGCAAGGAACCTCAGAGGTGGCACTGGTAGCTCTTGGGGAGCTCCTGCTGCAGCAGTGACTTTGATAGAATATTTCAGAAGCTGTCAGTATGAATAATAGGGAAGCAGCCACGAGAGAGGAAGTTATCCAGGAACACTGTGGGGATGGCCTGAATGGTTCACAGTGTCTCATGCCCCTGAAGCAACACCCCTGGTACGCTCTGGAAAAGAGCTGCTTAACAGAATCAACTTGCAAGGATAACCTGCAGGTAGATCAGGCTCCCTTCCAGAGCAGGGAACATCCAACTGAGAGGGAAAAAAACCCCCACACTTCAGAAGAGAAATTCTGGTAGTTCAAAGGGAGGGCAGATGAACATTTTTACAAACCACAGAGCTTTTAGCTCTGGTTGATTTATTAAATGGGTCGTCCTCTTTTTCCTATCACTTCAGGCAACAGCTGAATTATTCAATGAGCTCCAGTTGACTATGTTGTTTCTAAAACACTTGGGCTACCTCTGGGGAAGGAAGACAAGAGGCAAGGGGGAATAAAAACATGTTTAAAAGTTAAAGAATTTAACAGAAGTGGGTCCTATTCATTTAGAGAAGTCTCAGAAGCAGAGAGGAAGTCAAGCACTTCTGCAGGTCTCTTGGCTAAGGAAACTTTTAGCACATGGAGAAGTGGAGATGTGCAGCTCAGCTGCAGCCTTGTTCCCATACCAGTTCAAGGGCAATGCCCCTTCGGCTCCCACAAGCAGGATTCATGGCTCCAGTCTCAGTGACACCCACCATGGTTTGGAAACAAACACATGCTTTACCCTCTGAATTTTCCCATCCCTAACAGAACTGTCAAGAATTTCTCCTGCAATCCAGCTGAGAGAAAAGCAATTTTCAGACAATCCTTCAGAGTTTAATAACTGCAGTACGTTTTTTTCTCCAGCCCAAAGCAGAGTGACTCAAACTGGACAGGGAGAACAAGAATGAAGCAAACCTTTCAGTGAGGCAAATACCAAACCATCAGGCTAACAAAGCAACATTCCTCTCAACACACCATTTCTCATGGATCACCAGCTCCAGGACTTAACTTCATAGTGGCATTTAATTAATGAAAACACTGTGTGATGGTCATGTGAACAGAGGTTAGTTTTCAAATGTTTTTCAGATTTCAGCAGTAGCAGAAGTGGTTGGTCATGAAGTAGCAGATGAGCTCTTGCAAAACTATTTATGATCCAGCAAAGAAGAGATATTTGCTGCAGAAAAGGTTGTCTTGCTAGGAGAAAGCCTGTTGACAGCAGGGAATCCTGCTATCATTTGTGCTCGGTCGGTAATTGGAGCTGGATGCAGGAAAACACAAGAGATCCATCAGCATCAGCTAAGACAAAATCAAATCAGGAAATACATAAAAACATTAATATAATCAAAAAAAGCAAAGGACCAGACAGCAAATCACTGAAGTCAAAAGCAGACACAGTTCTTTACTACACTAAAAAAAATTTTAAAACCCCCAAACCTGTAGATAATTTACTCACATGTGATGTATTTTACTACTGCTCCCAAACACCTGCAAATCACATATGTATATTTTAAAATAAAATGAGTTATTTATGGCTTTTTAAAATATTACAAGAAATTTACAGGCACATAATCTATAAGGACACAACCAGAGCACTCTGACCTGAGTAAAGCAGAGGATTCCACATGCCAACTGATGCTCAAAAACAAAGATTAAAACCGGAATGCAGCACTGACAGCTGGTAAGAACTTCAGAAATGTAAAAATGGTAAAAATCAGCAAAACAATAGTCAGAGCAAATAATCAGAGGCCCAACACCTGGGCCCTATATGTCTGCCAACCTTACCAGTTTTGTGGGCCAAGTACCAGTACTGAATACTGAATTCTCTCTCTTACCCCTCAGGTGAGTGGGAGAAATAACAGGATATACTCACTGGATTTATCTTCCCTGAAGAATTCCCATTTCTTTCAAATGTTGTCTTGAAGCAAAACACTCCATCCCAAATGCTGCATTGTACTGGGTACCTTACTATCACCTACATGGCTTTGATAACAGAATAGCCAAGATCCTTTTCCAGTGATCTCTTAATATTTCTTCCTGTGTCTCCTGAAAATTTCTTTCCACCTTCTTATTTGGTTGCCATTTACCTCCTGTACAGATGAAGTCTGTCCAATCCAGCAAGTGCAGGTTCTCATTACTGCAGCAATGGCACTGATGCAGGAATTTTAAATATGTGAGTTTAGCTGGTGTGTACTCATTGGGATAACTGTGAATGCAGGGTAAGAATTACTCATTGCAGTGATTTCAAAAGGATACTTTAGTAGCTTTTTGTAAAAAAGGAAGTTTGATCTTCTGAATCACCTATGTAAAACAATCAAATCTGCCTATTTTTTTTTTAAACTAAGAACACAGTCTTTTTGTTGTATTCCAGTAAAGCTGCTTCATTGTAACCAGGCATATTGCACAATGCCAATTTTCAGCCTCTAGTGTCACAGGGAAATTCTCACTCGAGTAACTTCCATTCAGTCCTAGCCAAGAGCATTACAATTTGTATAAAGCTGACTAGTTTTACCCAGAGAACAGCACCCAACCAATCCATTTCAAGCAATCAATAAAGTTTACTATACACACCCAAAACTCAATATTGAGGACACATCTTTGAAGTAATCTAGAATATCATCCCTGGGAGAAAACTACTCACTAAAGCCACTTCATTTTAGTTTTTATTTTGTGTTTGCTTTGTGGTTTTTTTTTTAAATAAGCAAACAAGATTATGACAGAAATTATGCAACAGACAGAAAAGGGGCTTATCTAAAGTAAATAAAGCCTCCTGTTTGCAACCAGCTGACAGCATTTGGTATTTCTCTCTCCTTCCCTCCCCCTCTTTAAGACCAACTTTTTTTGAAAGTTACAAATCAACTTTCAGAAAAGATTTTCAGGTGAGTAATGACTCCCTTCTCAGTGTGGCCATTCTCATGGCACCAGTGAGCAGGAAAATTGATAGGACATAGTACAAATTTGACAGTGAGCAGTTCAGACACTGAATGCTGCTTGAACTTGCACAAATTCTTTTTATCTTCACTTTTTGGAATGCTAGGTGCATTATGAAGAGCAATAGAAGCTTGTGATGCACCCCTCAGTAAGTTCAATGCAACTCAGGAAGAATTATAGAGTTTCTATTCAAACAACTCCAATTTCCTCAGACTTCCAGAAACCTTGAGACAGCCCCCCCAAAGATGTCTCGCATTAATGAAACAATGCAGCACCAGCAGATAAGGGGCTGCCAGTGGGTTTTTAGTGACAAAGAGCACAGGGGCAAGATGTTCAGGATGAGTGACCACACATCCAAACCTTCTCTACAGACCAATCCTCTCAGTCAGTCACAGGCAGTCACATTTTCTCCTGACAGCCATCAGAGGAAGAACACTGAGGGCAGTGCTCTGGGGAGAAGGTGCCTCACATCAGCCTGGGAACAGAGCAAGTTGCCTGTGAGAGCTCCCCGACAACTAAAGCAGAACTGTCAGGATGTGCTGGCAGGGTGAACCTGAGCACCTGCAGTTTCTACAGCAGCCACAGTTCTGCCTGCTCAACCTCTCAGGTAACCAAAGACTCCAGGCTACATCTGACTGTACAACCAACCATATCCATGGGCACTCTGACATACTACCAAATAAACTGGAAAAATGGAAAGGACAGGGGTACCATGGTATTCAAATGAGAGCTTTCAAACTGGAAACAAAACCAGAAGTTAAAGCAGCAATCTGACATTGTCTTCAACAAGCTGCTTTAAACAGGAACATCACACATTTATCTACAAATTCCTCCTGTTTGTTTTCTTACTATCCAGCAGAAACAGGTCACACGAGCCATGTATGTGCAAAAACTCCTACTGGCTGTACTTTGTGGGCAGTGTTGACTACATATGTCTCACTTGCCATGTCTCTTACCACCTACTGAATCCACAGGGATCAGCATCTGGGCTCCTCATGGTTGCTGGCAACACAGACACAGCAAAAGGTCCAATCTTCAGCCCTGCAGCCACAGGTGCTCCTGGCACAAAGCCTGCTCTTATTTACATGAGATTTTCCATAACAAACAACATTCAAGTGGAAGTCATAAGTAGTTTACTTGAGAAGACAACAGGCAGCATTAAACTACATCATCTGCTAGAAGCTAAAGTAGATAAGCCATACAACCTTTCTTTTTTGAGCTCGTCACTTGAACAGAGTAATTCTGGAAACAAACAAAATACCATCAAAATCAGTTTTCTGGTTCCTCTTTGTGGCATGAAATCAACTTCCACCCTACTAAACCAGCTGGTTTCACCAGCATCACCTGAGCTTAGAACCTTGTGATGTTTTAATTTACTCGTTTCTCAATGGGCTATCCCTTCAATTTCTCAGCATCTTGGCATGCTTGGGGACTGTTTAAAAATATTTATCAGGAGATATGCCAGCCTGAAAGGAGAAAAATCGTGTGGCATCTCATAAGTGTAAATAAATACCTGACGCGATGGTGCAGAGAGGACAGAGTCAGTGCTGTTCAGAGTAAGGACAAGAGGCTTTGGGCACAAACTCAAACACAGAAGGCTCTGTCTCAACACCAGACACTGTGAGGTTGACTGAGCACTGGCAGAGATTGTCCTGGGGGGCTGCAAAGTGTTGGTCCTTGGAGACATCCAAAAGCCACCCGCAAGCGGTCTTTCCTGAGCAGGGGGTTGGACCAGATGAGCTCCAGAGGTCCCTTCCAACCTCAGCCATTTGGTGATTCTCTTGCTCCAAAATATATCCTACTGTTTTTGAAATGACAAATCTGCATTCCAATTCCTCTCCAGACACTCCCCACCTAAAGCAAGCCAACAGGGAAAAACAAACCTCAAAGTCTTTCTGAATTGCCTCCCCCACATTCAAATCTGCAGTGGCCATAAACTCATGCATAGTAATGATCAGCTTTACTTGGGGCTAAATAAACAGACTTCACTCAGCACTGCTTTCTACCTGGCACACAGAGCATGAGTTTCCTTTGGCTCATCAGACAGGCAAAGAGATATAAAAATTAGTCTGGAACTTTGGAAGAGTTTGTCTTCCAGATATCCACCCCACCCAAAATACACCTGTCTAAATAATTCATAGGCCATAATCTTAAGTGATACAAAATAAAATAAGAAATATCTGTTCCATACAGTTTAAAGCATCCTGCTGTATTTTCAGGCATGGGCTGAAAGCTACACCCCTCAGAATGCCAGAAGCACTGATATTCTCCCTCAGATAACCCCGGAGTTACATCTCCTGGTTTCCTCAGCAGAGTGCAGTATCCAGGAACTGTGACCTGCTTACCTTTATCTCAGTAACAAAGTGTTGACAATCCCTCCAGAATTCATTCCTTTAAGGGAAGGAGCAAAAGTTCAAAGCTATCTCTAGGAGATGTGCTAAAGCCTGTTCAGTCTGTCTCATCTCCCCACTGCCCAGCTGGACTGGATGGCCTGGCAAAGCTGTCTCTGCTCACCTTCAGCCTCCCATGATGCTGCTAAAGGGATCACTTCAACAAGTCAAAGCATGCAAACATACTCTTCACAATCTCCCTTTTAAAAAGCTCCTTAAAAACCAGCTCTTCATCAGTCACCATTGTAAAAGCTTCTCCATTCTCTGCCTATGTGACCTAACTTATTTAAAGAACAGGTTCCTGAGGATCCTGTCTGGCAAATCAACCCCCTTAAATCAGGCACCTTTAATCACATGGTCCCCACTAGTGGTAAGAGAGAGGCATGTTCTCATGTATGTTCTTTATACCTACAATATACTCCTAATACTCTAACAGGTATTTGCTTCCTGTCATACTCTGTGTTTGTTTAACCTTTACATCATTGTTGTCTAGAATTAATTCCATGTAATCTCTGACAGACTGTCTCCATGGTACTGACACATCGTCCCACATTATTATATGCTGACATTCACATCCACTTCATGAGACAAATGGTCCTCACTTAGATGCTAAATCAGCAGCCACAGTATGCTCTAATGTGCTTCTCACTAAATTGATCCTTGCTATTGCCAGCCACAAAAATGCAACTGATACATTGCACACAATCTTCATTCATCACATTTCAATTAAACTTCAATAAGGCTGACTTCAAGAGCGTCACCATCATCACCAGATGGCCGAAAGTTCAACTCAGCACCAGCAAACACAACTTGCTGTGCCATCAACGCTCTCCATTTAACAGCCTCCTGCTCCTGTTTGGTAGCAACTCAGTGTCCCCTAAAGCAAGAAACCCCAAAGATAACCCAGAGCTTGGATCTAGTCTGATAGTTTGCAGCATTTAAGGCACCTACGAGGCCTTGTGGAACGTAAAGATATCACAGAATGCAAGAACAGCAGAGCCTCCACTCTCCCTGCTATGAAGTATTTACATGCATGTGGACACTCTGTAGGTCTGGAAAACTTTTAAGGAAGCTCAAATTTTCAAAAGTATATTACAAGTGAGGCATTGAGTAGCTCCCAAACCTTTCTGACAGCTGACATCTTTCTGCACTTAGAAAATTCAGTGAGCTAAAGAAAGAAATATTTAGCTATTTGAATTATTGTCCCTCCAAAATGAGGAGTACTGGGCTATAGAGATTTATCTTCTTTACATCTTATGTTACTTCAACAGCCAGCTAAAAATAGAAAAATGGTAATTATTTAGCACATCTTTAAAGCAACAATTTCCCTCCCAATTAATTTCCAGTTCCTCAGTTTAATTATGTACTCAAATTTTCTTGACGCACACACTGCAAGAAGCAGAATGTGTTTCCTGTAAATTTAATCACCTTCAGAAATAATGACCCTAAAAGAACTTTGTAAGCAAAGAGTAAGAAGTCCATTCCACTAAATCTGCCTGGATGGGGAGGAGGCAGAAATGGATGTCACCAGACAGTAAACTCTGGAGCTTGAACCCAAGCAACAAGCTGTTTTCACTTGCCCTCAGGGTAAATGACCCCAACATAATAACAAGTAGTTCCGGCCCAAATAAGAAAAACTCATCTCTCCCCCCAAAAAACAGGGGTCATCATTACTGCTCACAACATCAGCCACTGTGGAGCCCAACTCAGGAGCCCTAATGTCTACTGAAGCTGCAGACAGTCCAGACCTATTTCTGTCAATTTAGAGACAAAACTCCTGTAAACTTCTCAAATGCATGACTGCAGACTCGGGGAGAGGAGTGGGAAGCAGAGACCAAGCACTGCCTGGCTGGTGCCAGAGCAGAAGTACCACCAGGGCAGAGCAATGCCCGCTGCTGCACTCAGATCAGGCAGAAACCACACAGACCTCTCTCCACCCAGAGCCAGGAGAAGGTTACTTCCAACAGCTCCTATTATTTTCTTTTCAGCATCTCTCTATTCTTCTACCCTGTGGCCTTATCCTAGAAGGGGCAGTGTTCCAAAAGCCAAGGAACAAAGCAAGAGAGGCACTTTATCTCAGAGGAGGGCACAGAGCTCCCCTGCACACAGAGCCCTGCCTCGCCAGGGGACACAGAGGTGCCTGTGCAGAGAACCCCCTGCCACAGGACACTCCTCACCCAGCTGTGTGACAGGACTCCTTGAACCTGCATCTGAAACCTGCCCTCATATTTAATCCAATCCTCTGGTGTGCACCTGCATGGCTTTTGTCTCATGTTGGAGGCATGAGGGGCAGGAGATCTTTGCAGATAAGAGATTACTTCAGCATTGTACAATCAGAAGACAAGAAGGAAAAAACCCCTCGCTACTCAAAGCTCTGTCATTTGAGCACAACAAAGGGGAACTTTCAGAACAAAGCATTTCTGAAATCAAGTATCTGCTAAAAGCTTACAGATTTCAAGCCTGTGTAGATTACTAACTAGGTCTAAGTGGAAATGCACAATCAGACAATAGAAAGAAGGCAGCGTTAGCATAAAGTGCAACAATCTTATAAAATATTTAAGCAAAGCATGTGACCATTGATAATATGCACTTTGATTGAACAATAGGCTAGGCACATAAACAATGTGGGGCTTTGGGGTTTTTCCTCCAAACCTCTAGCACATGGATATTTGTGGGCAGGGAAGAAAAAGAAGTTTAAGAAAGAAAAAACAAGCAATATACACAGGGATACATTTCAGATTAGCATGGTAGAGTCCCTGTAAAGTATACTTGCAATACTATGCACATTTTAGCATAGGAACAGAGATGTACACACCAAGAGGTTCTGGAACCTTTAGGTTATTGAGGAAACAACACAAGAGGAAGGATTCTGCTGAGAACAAAGCTCTCATACTTACCTCCAGTCAGCAACTTCAGCAGGCTGTTTCTGTGCTGAGGCTGGTCAAACCCAAACAAATCCATGGTTTAATTATTAATAAAGCCCCCACCCCAGAAAAGCAGGCAGGCAGCTGTACTAGAGTATAAACACATTAAATTACAGTATTTTTAACTCACCTGCTTAAAAATCAAGTTTTTTTCAAAAATCAGAATAACAGAAGGAGACCAGGTAACAGGACTAAACTTCATTTCCCTTCTGAATCACACACTTCATCTGAGCACAGCACCTATTCCTGAAACCACCCATGGACAAAGCTTGGGTAGACTCCCTTCCTGCTCCAAACCCCAGACCAGAGAAACTCCAGGAAAATTAAGCCAGCAGCGATAATTTCTCCTAAGAAACACCCAGTCAGAGATTATAATTATTTGCATGCTTTGCTTTACAATAAACACACTGACATGAGGCAAAAGCAATTTTTACAGGACCTTACACAGCACACCAGCAGTAAAATTCACTTGCTTACCAACCAGAGAAGAGGGGAAGGCTTGCATCCAGGAAATATTACAGACATGGTGTCACAGACCAACATTTGGGGGAAAAGTGTGATGGAGGTTATAGGCTGTAGCTATGGGTTCATGAAATTCATATCAGCCTGGAGATAGGCTGAAGCAGGAAAAGGGGCCATGAACTGCACACTCAGTTCCAGCATCACCTGGAGCACTGCACTGTCTGGACACCATGGCTGACCCACCCCTCAATTCAGGGAGCTCTGTCTCCTTTAATCTAAGGGCATTCAAATCTTACCAGGAAACAGCTAGACAACTAGCTGCTGTTAATTTGTGTCAAGTGAGGAATTCTACACAGGAGCAATGCTCAGACTTTCTATTCTAGGAAGGTAACTCACCATAGCTTACTTCAACCGTGGTAAGTAGTAAAAATACAAAACCATTTCCTATGTTAAAACACAGCAGATCCTATTTTTGCACAGAGGGAAAATATAAACAATTAAGAATGTATCATATCATGCCCTTTGTCCTCCTTAGTCTACCTTCATTACCACTGATCAATTTTTCTGGAACAGGTGAACAGTGGGTTCAAATACAAACCCTTGAGAAGACTTTAATTAATGTCTTTAAGCTGAGAGTGACCCTTTGTAAACAAACATTCTTTTACAGCTGCAGCAAGTTTGATCATCACCATGACCACCATCAAACACTGCATGGTATCCACGAAGGAGCTGATGTTATGCAAAATTCCGAAAGATAATGAAGACTGTCTTTACGCAGCTACTACACATTGTGTGCCAGCAAAACACTATACCAGCTTAAAAAGCTGAGAAGACAAAGAAGATGAATAACAATACACAGAATGTAACTAGAAACAAATTATACTCTGGAAATTTATATTTTTAAGGCATTTAGACCTGTAACATTGACACTTATCCATAAGCTGGAGTGGTAGTCAAGTGTACACCCCAATGAAACCTTCAGTGTTCCAGCTGTACCTGCAGTTGTCCTCATCTGCACACCTACAGGTTAAGAACAAATTAAATCAGAAGGTGATGTTCTGTAGCACAAGTTTTCCACTGCATTTGTGGCTACTGTGTGCATTTAGGCTCTTTGCAAAATTTTCTTTAAACTGCTGCCTATTGGATACAAAGCAGAGAATAAAGCTGTAAGAAAGTTCTGTAAATTCTGGGATAATCCCAATACTGGTCAATCATATATCTTATTTAAAAAATGCAATCAATACTGGAGATATAAAATATTTAAGAAATACTTAAGGCAGCTATCTCTACTCCTCACAACTACTACAGGATGGAGCTGCATGGTTCCCCTACTCTTGCTGGGTTTATAACTAACTGCATCTGAATTAAACCCAGAAGACTTATGAAAAATTTATGTTACACCAGAACAACTTTTTGCTTGAGGTGTCCCCCCCCCAATAAAGTCGAAACACCTGTGCACCCCAGTTTTCACAACAATAAAATAATTACTTTCCTGTTACTGAAGTTGCACAGGATATCCCTGTCAACAGGGTAAGGGGCTAAAACTGTCATAAAAGATAAAAAGAGCAGGGCAAGATTATTACATTGAAATCCCAGGAGGTGACCAACATTTTACTTAGTGGAAGATTCATTCAAATTTCATCAACCTATTGAATGAGTAAAGTAGGCAGAAAGGATGCTGGTTATCAAAGAGAAATTAATGATGACCTGAATTTGAAACACAGCAATCGCCCACACAGAGACTGAGACTCACAACGCCTCTGTGCAGCCCGGATTCGTCAGAGAAGGCTGCATTCTGGGACATGTCAATTAAAATTAAGAATGAAATAACTCTGTGCAACGGCGCTGAATGGCATTTTCTCTCAAGAGACCACAAGTTCCTATTGAGATTTCAGCTGTGCAATCAGATTTCCATTATTAACTCTTTAATTTCCAGTGGAACTGAGTTCATGACACTCTTCCTTTTCCTTCAATTCTCAGCTAAATCCAAACACAATTTTATAGACTTCCGGACCTACCTGTAGCCAAAATCCAGATTATGCTTCTCCAGAGTTAATGAGATATGAGTGCTGCAGAACACCAGCTCTAAATGGCTTTGGGCACTATCAGAACTGAGTTGAGAAATTCAGGAACAAGATAAAAAAACGAGAAGCAGCAGCCTAACCCCAGGCTGAAGTGCACTGCTCAACCAGGCAACAATTCTGAGAAAATGGACCTCAAGAGTTGCCAGGGCCAATATTTGAGTTTCATTTGTCCAATGGAGAAGTCAGCCTTCATCATCTCACACTGCCTGCCCCGCACACCATGTGTCCCAGAGCTGCCTCCCAGCGTGGCGAGCAGCCCTGTTCAGCTGGGATGGGACCAGGAGCCCACAGGATCCTCCGGGCAGCCAGGGCTGCGCTCCCACCACCACTGTGGGAAATACAACACAGCAGAACCCCAAACAGAGGGCATCTATCTAGGCTATCTCATGAAGTGCTCAACAAAGCCATCTTGACATTTTACCTCAGGAGAACATGCGAACTGTATGTTAAGAGGGAAGTACCTTTCACGAATTTTTGCAATTCAAAAATCTACAGGAAGTATTAGGAAAAAAATCCTAAGTGTTGTGTTTCAACACAACATTAATTTAAACTTAAAAGGCATTTTTCAAAAGCATTTATCTGTAATTTACAATCAGGAGAAAACTAATACTCCTTGTCCCTCTAAAGGAAAACTATGAATTTTTAGAAGACTAAAACAAAACACTTAAGGGAATTTTAAATACAGGAAGGAGGGATAAGAGCATGGGGGAAGAACCCAACAGACTTCATAAATATTTTTGCAATTCTAGTTGCCAAAACAGTATTCACATGATGTACCTCAGCCAAGTTTCTCGGAACAAAAAAATCCAAAGAGCAACAATTCATGAAATACACCCACACATTTGCAGTGTCTTTCTGCAAGCACACACAGCACTTCAGCTGCTGTGGACATGACTCTTCCTTTACTATCTCGATTTACATGGCAGATGCTGATTTTACCAGTGTCTCTTTTTCTGGAAGGGCTCTGGAATTCAGCCAAGCTAGGCATGGGTGTTACACATTATCTGCTATGCCTCTTGGTGGAGGCAGCGAAGGAAGAAAATTAAATTTTATCTGAGTACTGTAAAGTTTGCGCTGGCACCGTTAAGCTGAAATTTTGAAGCGTCAGCTTTGTGGGAAAAAGAAAAATAAAAGTGATCCCATGTAAATGAAACAAAGATGATTCTGACAGGAGTCTCAAAGACCAAGAAGAAGAAAAACTTACAGGATTAACAGTGTGCCACACTAGATTTAGAGAAAATGCAGGCAGACGCTTTGGTTCCTATTTACACATCAAAACCAGAAGTCAGGTTTTTCAAATTATTCAGCAGATTGACACAGCACCTTTTAATTGCTCTCTAATCATATCTGCAGCTGGTGTATACTAGCTTAAAGGCTTGAAAGTCTGCCCCTCAATCCTGGTTACCTATATAGCAGCAGTTTTCTCTGAAGATTTGGCCCTTGAAGACATGGCAGGGAAAAATAAGTTTTTTAATCCAACATATTAAGAATGGTCACAACTTTTTCAGCAATGAACTGAACAATGTTTTCCCTCTCATTTTACTTTTTCATACAGCTGATAGAAGATAATTTCTGTATGTTAAAATACAAAAGCTGCAACTGTAAATATGAAGGTCTACCACCAGTACATAAAAAAATCAATTAGTGCTTCTTTGCACTTCTTGCAGTGCAAGAAGGGTCGGTGCAGTGTCACTTTCTGTTTGCTTCATATTTCCTGAGTCTTTTTTGCCATCTCCTGCATCTAAAATGACTGATGGCTGCTGGTTTTGATGTAATTACAAATGGCTCTCCCCTCCAGAAACAACCTGCTAAAACAAATATTGTACCTTAGAAACAAAGTACTATCCTTAAAAACTGCCAACAGTGTGCACTAATACACAGCCCTGGTATTACTGTGCCACTAACCAGTGTCATGGCTGTCACTGACAGATGAAAAGCTGAATAGAAAAAAGAAATGGGATGTGATAAGACTGCATCATAAAATATAAGATAAATGTGTCACCATGACCAAGATGCATTCTAACCTCAGGTAATAAAATAACATGTCTTGGTCAAAAGAATTACCCAGATGAGATGAAATTGCTAAGGACAAATGTGACGCGTTCCTCATCTAGCCCACATGTACTCACATTTACATATGCTAATGGCAGGAATAAATTTTTTTAAAACTCTTGCAAACATACGATAGTTAGAAATACAGACCACTCCTGTTGGTCAAAGAGGAGAAGGAAGAACTGGAAAGTATAATAAGATTATTAAAAAAAAATATATATATATTACTGAAAAACAGAGACAGGAGCTGCAGGATCAGGTTCTGACACTCTTAGATCTGTGACGCAATCACTCTGCAGAAGTGAATTAACACCATAACCAGCACACCTCAGAAAGCTGCCAAACATTTAAAAAGTATCTACTGACTTGCCTGGCAGTGCTAGAAGGCAAGGACAGGATTTCTGCACGACTGATTCACTGAAATTTCATCCAGAAAACAATGTGGTTAACTTCACCCAACCACAAGCATCAGGAGGCACCCTGCCGCTGTCCCCCTCCCTGGGGAGGAAACCAGAACTTTGTTTCCCTCCTGTTTGCAAATCAGGCAGTGGGTTCACCTGGAACAGTAAATAAAGGGTACGAGCTCTTCTGAAGCCCCAGTCATAGCACTGGGAGCTTCAAGGCACGTGTAAACCAAGGCACCAACACACCTCCAGTTCCTACGTCTGCATGACTTAGGAATGGCCATTCTGGATGCCACAGAAAGGCACGAAGGTCACACCAAAAGTGCCTGGAAGTAAATGATGCCCATGGGAGAACATCAGCATGAGCTGATGCAGAACCAGAGCAGTTGCTCAACAGAATTTATGCCAATGTAAGAGACAGTGGGTGCCATAAAAGAACTTCCAGATACCATTTCAATATAAAGAATTAGTTTGGTTTACCAGTGATTAACAAGGATTCAGGAAGGTGCTGACAGAAATCTAGCCACCCACATAATTC
This sequence comes from Hypocryptadius cinnamomeus, assembly GCA_013400635.1. Taxonomy (NCBI): domain Eukaryota; kingdom Metazoa; phylum Chordata; class Aves; order Passeriformes; family Zosteropidae; genus Hypocryptadius; species Hypocryptadius cinnamomeus. The sequence continues at coordinate 134,300 of VYZP01045256.1, forward strand.
GCACTGTAAATAAGTAATTTTGTCCATTCAAAACAAATGTTTCACATTACTGCAGTGCAGTACTGTGTGAAGCCCCATATGTAATCTTTCATACCAGTTTCTCTATCAATCCTTTCTCCAGAGCTACTTGGAATTAACATACTTTCAAAGGCCTGTATTGAACTCCTTAAACAAGTGACTTTATCTTATTCAAATCTGGAGCTCTCATCTCTGCATAACTCTGGTACACACACTGATTTGTGTCTCTGTAAAGTATCACACACCCAACCAGCCAAGACCCACTCAGTGCCACGCCCAGGAGCCAAAAGGGTCTTTATGCCCTTAACAGCAAATTCACCTGAGAATCATATCAAAAAGAGGGATGCAAGTATCTTCAGATGCAAAACTTACTAAAATAATTTCCAGAAGTTTACAATTCAAAGAGCAGAATAATCCTGGTCACACACAGGATCTGCTTGTATCTCAGTGCTCTACCATCCATAAACAAATTGTGCTGCATCTCTTTCATCAGCTCCTTAATCAATTACAAGCTTGTACACTGAAAGGACTTCTGAACATTCCAGATAATTCTTCTGGTCAGTCTTACACCACACACACATCCAGAGTAATGCTACTTAAATTAAATCATCTTCTCATCTCCACATATGTATTTTTATACCCACACACATATATATAAACACACACAAAAATACAGTTTCTACAGTACAAAAATAAGCCCTGACTCTGGTTTCATTACAGACTTTCAGGAACAACTCTCTGAACACTACAACAGTCTCGCTGAGAAAGTTTTACTGAAAATTAAAGTTCAGAACTACACCAAGTGATTTAGCTTGTAGAGTCAGAAATTCCAAAGCTCAAAAATACTTCAGGTTTAGTTAAAACAATTTATTTTTTGAACACTGAGGAGTTGTGATGCTAAGGATAGATGTGTGGGATTGGTTAAAAGGGAAAACTGGTATTTCAATCTCCTGCTGTAAGCAGGTGTGGGCCTGACTAATCAAAGAGGCAGAGAACATCACTGGAAGTTACGGATTTTCACATTACTGCAGTACAGATGGAGCACCAAGTTCATGGAGTTTTCACCCCTTAATAAAACAGAAAGGATTCTGCCCACCCACTGGTGGGTAGCAGAATCTTGGACACAAAAGATTATGCTTTTCTATGAAAGCAAGTGTTGCTCATCTGAATTCTCTCAGGTATAGTCAGAGTTGCTCATTCTTAGGTATAAAGGCAAATTAAAAAAAGGTCCCAAAGCCTGGCTGCAACTTAATGAGAGACAGAAGACACAAAGGACACAGTGACATTTAAAACTATCAATGTTTGAGTTTCAGCTTCCCTTTTATCCAAGAATTTGAAATACGCTCTCTCTAGTCTCAGGATTTATTTCAGGGACTTCATTTACTCTTCAAACCTCCACTGGAAAAACAAAACCAAAGAAAACCTACTAGCAAATTCCTGCTTCACTTCTCACATGCTACTGAAACAACAGTGGTTTCAAAAACACCTGAAGAATACAGTCTTGTTATTGCTCTGGTCTGTCCTTGGGAAGATCTGAGCAAACCAAATGTATACAGAGCTCCCAGGCCAAGGCACTGAGGTTTTGTACTGCACTGTCACCAGCAGAGCCATCACATGAGCTCCTGCCCACACGCTCCTGGTCATGCCCTGCCCTTTTCTCTCTCCCAAGAAGTTCATACAGAGACACTTCTCCTCCCTGTTTCAAGTCCAGGAGGAAGGTACAACCCTTCCAAGGGCCGCAAACAGCCTGGTTCAGGAGGCCATTCCTCTTTTCATGGAGCTTTAAGGTTTGCTTCCGTTTTTCAGCTGCATCAGTTCACTGGTTCTGTCCCCAGAATGGTCCTCAAACATGACTGCATTACCTTGTTGCACATTTTGGGAAACCAACAGCCAGCAGCAGCAAAGAACAGGATTTTCTGAACCTCAAGGCTGAACCTCCCATCTCACACCACAATATCCACAAATATTTCCACAAAGGAGAAGCAGTGGTGCAGTCTGAAGCAGGAGCTTTTGAGAAGTTTCTCTGCACTACAGCTACAGAATTTTGGTAGCACAGAGGAAATAATTTAGAGCAACTGAGGAACAGAGGCAGGAACAGGTGAAGACATGCTAAGAATACGCTAAAATCCTTTTTTTCAGTGAAATGCCTTGTTATTTTAACACTCAAATGCAAGGACAGAACTTCACCAGTGGCCTTGATACTACTCCTACTGAATCAAACCTTAATTTAGTGGCAGGAATGAACTCCTGGGAAAAAAGTGTTTGCAATTCAACATTTGTGAGCAGCCTTGTTATAGACATCCAGTCCATCCAGTTTCAAATGTCATTATTTAACATGCTTTTTTCTCCATTTTATCTTCCTTAATCAGTATTTCTACATTTAGAAAGACCTTGAGTGCACACATCTGTTTGTTTTTAAAATTCGTTAAAAAAACCCCAATAAAACCCAACAAACAAAAAATCACACTACACCAACCAAAACCACCAAAACATATTTTTATGTTTTTATTTTTAGTAACTGCAATGTAACTTAAGCAAAAATTGCAGCCAGCCTGATGCTCCATGTACAACAGCTCCAGACCTTGGGGACAGGTGGTCAAGCAGCACAGCCTCAGGAAGTGCAATTGCTGGAATGCTTTGCTTGGTATGTCCATGCTGTTACAAAGCTGTGCACTCACACAAAATGGACATTATAGGCCCTCACGCCTCCAACAGCACTGTTAAAGGAACACCGAGTTCCTACTCAGGCATTTTCAGAAACAGAACACTTCCATTTCCACATCTTACACAGGTGTCCTCCTGCAGCTTCCTCGTTATGCTGAAGGACTCAGCTGTACAAGCTCCTTCGGAGAGGTAAAGGCACACTCTCACACCTGAGCTGATGTTCCACACCTGAATTGGGCAGTAACTGCCCAAAGAGTTCAAAAATCCACTGTCCTGTGGAGAATTACTGCCTCCATGGCAGAGCCATTCAGTTGCTCCTGTATGTAGTTCAACACCCCAGTGAGTCCCAAAACACATTCCCTTTGCCCAGCTGTGCTGCAGAGGTCACACCTGCTGCCAAAGGGAATGCTTGGGGGAGCAAGGAGGACTCAATATTGGAAACTGCTACATCTCTTCACTCCAAGGCAGTAGACCATATTAGACCTGTTTCAGGCCTGTCGTATATGAGAACCCATGGGTGAATCCCTACAGAGATCCATGCCAAACCTCACATTCCCTTCTTATTCAGTTTTTCTAATATGACTTGACCAATTGCTTGGAAAATGATAATTCTATTGCATGCTGCACCTCCACGAACATTTCTTCCACAAGCTTTCCATCACTGGTACAGACTCACAGCAGGGATGTCACAAATGCATTAAATGCTTTTTCATCTTGCCAGATCTACAATTTCATACTCTCTCACATCAGTATTATCCTCTAGTGAAATGCTTCAGGAACAAAGTGCTGAGGAAGGCCAGCTTTACTGAGGTCAGTGCCTGAACCCAGAATGTTAATAAAGTATTTTCCTAAGCAAGAATAACAGAGAACTGAAGAGCTTTTGGCAAAAGTCACTTTAAGTGACTCCTTTCTCCTTCACAACTTCATGGCCCTGAGGCAAGCCAGCACTTTAGGTTTCAGATTCAGATCAAAGCTGTATGTGAGACTGCATGAACATATATTTTAACAGTTCCATACTTCAAGATCCTTTTCAGTTTCATAAACTCTTTACTTACTTCCAAGACCACTGCAGACACTCAGCAAAAACTTCAACAGCCCTTCCTCCCTCATGAGCAGGAAGTGGAATGGCCAAGGAAGGACTCAAGAAGGTGACACCCACCCCCAACATCACAGACACATTTCTGGTTTTCAGCATTTGGTTCCTCCACCAGTGCTCGTAGGTACAATGCTGCTTTTGTGGCCCAGAACTTCAGGAAACATGACTATTCCCAGCAAAAACATGATTAGAAGTTATTCTTCATTCTTTTTAATTACTATTTCACAGCTATCCTTATCTAAATACAACAGGCCTTCACTTAATGTGGCAGAAGTCCATTGTGGTATCTCTCCTATCTTTATCTGGGTGGATCGTATAGCCTTGTCATCCACCTCAAAGTCATTTATTCATTTGGTTTGTTTTACTTAATTGTGATCATTACAGCTGAAGAATTACTTTCTAGAGGCCCTGTAACTGCACAGTAAATTTTTCTGACAACTTATGGCTTAAAACTACCACCTTTCATTAAGCAAAGCATTCTCTAATAAACTGCTGTGCTACCAGATTGAACAGTTATTCTGTGAAAAGACCTCAGAATGAATCCAGAACCATTACTCCAACAGAAGAGATAAAATACCACATCTCTGTCTAATCCTCAGCTATGACAGACAGTGTGAAAATTAAAACCATGACATTTTTTTGTTTTGATATGGATGAAGAATTTACAAGCTAACTGAAAAGCATGACCTAAAGTGATTAACTACAACCTTCCACTCTCACTCAAGCTTTTCCGCCTATCAACACTGAAAACCCAGAAGACACGAACACCAGCTGTACTGCACGGGTCAAAAGACATGAAATACACCTTTTTTTTTTTACTGCTAGCATTCTGCTCCTTACCTCACCTCCAGCTTTTTCCTTTACGTATTAAAAAAACGCAGACAAAACCAAAATCCCTTGGAGCTGCTAACTAGATCTATCTATCTAAAACTCAACAATCCATTGCACATAATTTGACAGGTACAGTAGCTGTGGGTCAGGCAACATGAACAGCACCACACACAAATCAAATCCCTTCCTAAGACGCCCACAGGAAGCATGACACACAAACAAGTACCCAAACAAACCAGCATTCAGCCACCTCCAGCAGGCAGGACTGTGATTCCAGGGAATTCTACAGACAAAGAAATGCTCACTGAAGGACCCAGCTGAAAGGGCTACTTTCCCCTCAAGGGAATCAGCATCCTATTTGCATCATGAAATGATTCAGCCTTCTGTTACTGAGATGGGTGGGCAAAACACAGGGTATTAAACCAAGCCAGAGAAACTCTAACAATCCCAGTGCAATGAGCCTAAACAAATTCAGGGATGTATTATCAGTCATGTATTATTGTGGCACTCTCTTATTCTACAGTACTCTGTTTTAAATTACAAAGGCAGTGGAGAAAAAAGAGGATTAAGAAAAAGACACAACCTCATCCTAGTTGGAGAAGCAGCTCTACCCTGCCACCACCTGAATTTATCAGGTTTCCAGAGGCTTACAAGGTAGGAGAAGAAGGTTACCCATGAAAAGCACCTATGAATTACAGGAGTCTATATGATCTCTATTTATTTAAATCTAGTCTGCAACAGCTTTGCCCTGGAATACCCAATGACACTTGAAAGTAAAGAATAATATTTGAAATATTTTTGCACCAAGTTGTAAGTCCATTATAACTGCTAAGAAGACAGCCAAGAAGAACTTTATGTTTAAGATAACATTTAGAGTGAAAAACCACCGTTATTTCTCTGGTATGTCCAGCAACAAAATCAAAGAGAAAGCCAGGGAACACAGTATGGGAAAAGCAAACATTGAACAAAAGCACAATAGCAAAGCTTTCTCTTTTAAAGTCACTATTTCTAGCTGTTCATGTCAAAGAGCTCCCTAGATTTATCGAGCAGGACGAGAAGGTCAAAGAACACAATGCCTTGCTTTTTTGGGTGTTTCACCAGTTAACACAACAGAGACAAAAGCAGATTCTCTCTCGAATGCTCTGCTAGAAAGAGCAGCTCAGCTTCTGCTCCTAGTTCTCAGCTAAAAACGAAAACACAAGTAAACAACCGCTTCCAGCGCTGACAGCTTTCTCCACGGCACCAGGACCCGCACACGCGGCCGCAGAGCCCGAGGGGAAGGACACAAGTTTCGCACTAACCTGTTTGAGTTCCGCAGGCATTTATGCGAGGTGCAGCTCCCGCTGTCCCCAGCACGGAACACCTCCGGCTGCTCGCAGCCCCTCCGCGGACCCAGCCTGCTGCTCTGACAGCCTCCGCAGCCTCCTTCCCCGGCGAAGCTCGCTCCTTTTGTACCCGGACCGGCACCCTCAGCGCCCCAGAGCCCCTCCGCAGCCTCCCTACGGACCGAGCCCATCCAGGGAAAAGCCCCGCTCCGCCGGCAGGACCGGCACCGCCGCGGCTCCGGCAGGGGACGCGTCCGCGCCGCTCTCACATGGCTGTGCCGCCGCTGCCCCGGCGCCGGGAGGCTCCGTGCGGGGGGCGGCACTGACGGGCAGCCGCAGCCGGAGCGGGCCACGCCCGGCGCGCCGGGGGAGTGGGGAGAGGGGCAGGGCCGGGCAGCGGGGAGAGCTGCAGGAGCAGCCTCGGCTGTGCCCGAGTGGCCTCGGCTGTGCCCGGCGCCGCCGCGCGGTCCCTCCGGCTGCCGGCGACTGCGCGCCCGGAGCCCCGGGGGTTCCCCCGCTTCCCGGCCTGCCTCCCCCCCCGGATCTCTCCTGATGGATTACAGAGACAAAGAGGGAAGCCGCCTGTTCCCGGCGTCTCTCAGAGCGGTAACCTGCCGGCTCCGGCGGCACAGAGCCCTTCCCACAGCGCCTGCCCGGAGAGCGCAGCTGGCTCCGGAATTACAGGGCGCTCTGCAAGAAAGCACAAGAAAGGAAACCTCGCTTGCTTACTTTCTGCACTTCACTTCGAGATTAATGGCATCCCTAATGCACCAACACCAGAGAATTACGATCTTCCATCACCGTCTCCTCCCTTTTGCATCTTACACAGGTGCGGTGAGGCTTAGAGCTAAACAGTACAACTGGCCTCATTTTTTAAAGCCATTCACCTGCCCACAAACCTGTCCCACATTCATTAGCAGATTGCCTGGATAAATTACTCATTACCAAAATGAATGCCAGGTGCGCTATGCCTTGCATCCACCACATTCTGCAACAAAAATTGGGACTTCACAGCATGGTTCAACACGGTTCTGACATCCATCTCTTCCTAGTAAATTGGAAGTACCTAATTCTTAACATTCATTCTTTAAACAAGGCTGTGAACCTCTATGAAATACCAGAGAAGAAGGAGAGCCTTCCCATACTTTTTATTCTAGGATGTGATCCTTCTTTCTGCTTTTTCCACAAAATTGCAGGAAGTGATGTATTAAATATTTTAAGACACCAAATCTTGAAAGAAAGAGATGTAGGTTGGTAGGTGTAAACCAACCTTAACTAAACCTGAAGCATTTTTCCCCCTGGAGCCACAACAGGGCAAGAGGAGATGCTCAGCCCTGAACCACAGCCCTGCCCTTCCGTGGAAGCTGTGGGCCAGTTCTGGGAGGGACTGAGGCCCCCAGTGCTGAAAATCCAGTACTGCTTGCACACACCAGCCAAGGGGCAATCAATGGTGGTTCTCCCTTTTCCTACGAGGTTCCTGTAGGAAACCAAAGCAATAAATCCGACACTGTAACAGCTGGTGGTTGAACAATGGTAATTAGGGACTGAAGGATGCTGGCATCAAATTAAAGACTATCCCTGGAAAATAGGCACAGTCAGAGCCAGGGAGACCAGCTATACACCAGGAAGAAAGGTACAATTGAATTGTCTTTAATTATCAGAATAGGCACCTTTGCACAAAAGGCTCTTCTCATCTCAGCTTCAGGTTCCCTGAAAATTTTAAAACATTCTTCCAGTGTCCCCATAACTAACAGTTTATTTGTATCAGTCTTACCAGAGGAACATGAAAAAGTGGCATCTCCTATACAGGCATTTAAGAGTGGAAGAAATGTTTCAGATCTATTTAATCCTAATTTCAGCCTTCCTACTACTGCCAATGTCAGCATTCCAGATGTATACTAGAGCTAAGGCTCTGTACTTTAGGGGCAGAGAACAGGGCAGAGCTACTTTATCCAGCTCATCCTAGTTGTTTAGAAATAAATGCTGTAAACTTTGACAAGGGCAATGGCAGATGTTGCACAAGGTTTAGCTGAAGTGATTTGCTTCACTAGAGGGAAAAGATGTTTTCTATCTACAGAGGAATAATTCAGAGGCAACTGTAGTGGCCATTAATAAAACACGTAAAGGCCAAAGCAAAAGGAATGAGGTTTGTATGAGTCTGTACTTTTGTACTCTGTACTTTTGTACAGTGCTCTCCCACCCCTTCTCCTTGTCCAACTTTTCTTCAGTTAACAAACTAAAATAGCTCCACTTTTGTTGAGGCCATGCTGGCACAGAACAGCACCATTCAATTTAGCCATGCACATGGCAATGTGCCAGACCTTTATACCCTGTCAAAGAAAAAAAGAGTGTAAAGCCTATATCTATAGGGCACTGAAGGAGCTACTCCTGCATGCAAAGCAACGAAACTGAAAACCTTCCTGGATGGACCTGCCAATTCTTACTCACATAAGAAGTCTCTCATGTTGTAAACCCACATTTGTGCAAGCCATGCAAGATTAGTGCTGCTGAATTTGGAAGTCCCACCTGCTGGAGTCAGGTTGTTATTTAAAACCATGCTTTTCCTCTAAAATATAAAATAGATGCTTGTAGGCCTTCTGGTTGTAAAGTAAATTTTGAAAATGTTTTGACTCAAAGCTATAAGACTTTTTTTAAGGGAAATTAAATCTCAAGTCTGCTTAGCCTCTTGCAATATTTTACTAGCTCATACAATTCTGAATGCTGAGATTTGGCAATGTGAAGTCAAAGAACTAATTACCTAAAAAAGAGTTATGGATTAGATCCCTAAGGTTATACTGAACTTCCAGATTCTGGCAACAAACACTCTATCCATTAGTATCAGACTGCTGACTACATCACAACCTTCCCCTCTTTTTATAAAATGAACCTTAAATTCTTAATCTGACTTTTTTTTTTTCCCAGCTGCAAAAGTAGGGTGAAAACCTTCTTTCTTCTTGGTGAGAAATTAAAAATTTATAAATAGGAAGGGATTTAATTCTTTGGAAGATGGAATAGTATAGTATCTCAGCCAAGCTCTCTTTTCTTATTTTCTCCCATTACCCTTAAAAAATTCCCCATCACTAGTGCTGCTCTATAGATTGATCTGCTCTCAGAGGCAGTAAAAAGGAAATGGTTTACAGCTCTGCCTGGGATCATAACATATGGCTTCAGTGATATGTAACTTCCATAAACCCAACAGAGCAAGAAGGCACAAGATGAATCAAGAATCCCAGCTAACCATATAGGCAAAAGCACCACCATCACCCATGGCAATTCTCCGAATTAGAGAGCCTGTATTCATACAGGGGCTTCCATGCCAAGGGTATTTTATTGTCCTTCTGTGAATTTCATGCAGCAAATAAACAAGGTAAATGGGAGAACTAAAGCACAGCACACTGGGATGTGTCAGAGTGCCCTACAGTTGTGATTTTAATCCACACAAAATGCAAACAGAATTTTATCTCCGAGATACATTTTGAAATCTTGTCCTGTTAGCACTATCATAATTTTAAAATGTATTTGAAAAGTTACAGGAGCCCTTTCAAAGCATCTGTACTTGCTCCAAAATGGTTGCATGACTGTAGTGGGACACATCCACCCAGGTATTTCTAACATTGCCAGGAACATGGTTTTGACAATCTTCTTGCTTCCATACTGCAAGTTTAGAAATGGAGACAAAGCCAGGTTGCCTCAATAGGGAGCTGTTGTATAAATGGAGGATAATTTTAGGTGTCTTCTTTATCTGAAAAGCCAGTATTAAAAAGAGGTCTAAAGGATCACAAGGCTGAAGAACAATACAGCAAAGCAGACACTTTCTACAGGCTGACACCACTAGGCATTTCACTAAGTTCAGGGGATTTTTAATTTGTATACCAACACAGCTTCCATCTTGCTACATCTAGTATCAGTCAACTCCATTTCATCTAAGTTGTCATATGACAGGATGAGAACAAGGACAGTCTGGTGACAGCACTGCTTACATTAGAAACAAAGGACAGAGGAAGGTACATGTCACTGCATATAGGTCACAACTGAATGAATGACCTGTGTTTCCTCCCAGCAGCTTCATTTAGGTAAGAATCAACTACATTTTAAAGGGATAAAAAAACCTCCTCTGGCTTATTAAAAAAAAAATAAAATTTAATTACCATGACATTTATAACAGAATGAAAACAGCCAGGAAAACAGATCAAGTTAAGGTTGGTACTGTGACCATAATTTCATGCTGTAGTTATTGGAAAGGAAAACAAAGACTCAAATGCGGGAAAGAAAGACCCAGTATTAACCATTTTTCATTTCTTAGATTCTGTTTTGGTTTGTGGATTTTCCAGACAATTTGTGCTGTATTTCATGCTGCATATTACAAACTCTTGCTCAGAAGGTACCAGCTTAACGCGTCCTTCTCTCATCCAGAAGGCAGAAATGTGGTTTGCCATGATGTACCGGACTGATAACTGTCTGCACAATCTACCCATTTTCATGGTAATTACTGTCCTCTTCAAACCAAAACCTGAAGCTCTTTTGCAGTCCCTTCTGAAGAGAGAATTAAGGTCTCTGTGTAGGAAATTTATTCTAGAGCAGGTTTCTTGTATTTTGAATAGTTACATATGAAAATAAGACTGCAAAAAGGAAGAAGAGCTAATTGAGATGGGTTAGAAACACAGACACTATAGTTCTTTACAATCTTTAACTACACTATTCTAAAAATGTCACTTTGCCAGCATTTTAGATTAAGTCCTTAAAATGAACTCTGATGGTATTCTACAGCATTTCCCAGTCACCACAATTGCAGATTAAAAATATTCTCTCCAGCTAGTAATTTAGTAGCTTAAAAAAGAAGCAGTTGTTGGGGTTTTGTTTGGTTTTTGTTTGGTTGGTTTGTGTTTTGGTTTTGTTTTTTTTATAATACCTAAATAAACAGTAAACTGTGACATACATTTAAATCAAAGGCTTTAATTATAGTTGGCACACAGCCTCAGGCTGCCCATGGCCATCTTTGGCCATTCTGTTCTCAGTCACACTGATGACTTCAGTGAATCACTCCACATTTGTGACAAAGCAAGCAGGAACATAATTTGAACCATTAACAAGATGGCCTAAACTAGCAAAAGATTCAGTAATTTATCAATGTCATCATAACCCAACATCCATTTTGGGCTCTTTCAGCATTAGTTCACAAGAGCATTCAGACACTGCAGACACCTGAAAGGGAACTGTAGAAAATTTTTGAGTTTAAAAGCGAGGCTGAACCCTGCAGGTCCAAAGCCCAAAAGGCTCAGGGGAAGAGGAAATTGCCAGGTTGGCTGCTTGGTGGTTTTAAAGTTTCTGCAAAACCTTTCTGCAGCCACACGTGGCTGTGAGAGGGAAGAGGCTCACAAAGGCTGACCAGCTCCTGGGCAACGCCTCGCAGGGATGAAGCTCTGCCTCGCTGCACCCCTACAGATCAAGGCTTGTATTAGGAACAAAATCTTCTCATTGAATTGGGAGATACAGTATAAAAAGATTTTGTGATGGTTTAAGATCTTTCTTCCTGAACATCCCAACTAAACTAATACAGTCGTATGCTTGGGAACTAAAATGTAGGACAACCAAAAATCTTAAAAAGTCAGGACAATTAATCATGTTCTGCTGCCTGAACTGAGAAACAAACAAGCAGCAGGACATGAAAAATAAATCACAACTTTAATGTAAGATGATTCATGTTAATTATCAAGAAGCAAATGTGGTAAATGGGACTAGAAACTTGTTTTTAAAAAAAATCCTGTTAAACCTGATAGTACTCTTTAATGTACACATTTTATGTTCCTGTTTTAAGACTTTTTAAATAATTACTTGCTGTTATACTTGCTGATGTTGTAACACTCAGAGACATCATGCAAAGAAAAACCTAGATGCCTGTTTACATAATGAGAACACACTGCAATCAGAATTTAATTTTCATGTATTTCTCTTATATGTTCCCCTAGAAGAAAACATAGTTCTATTAGTAAAGCAATGTAAAATCATGGAAAATTACTATGGAACAGTGAATTTCTCATTCAATTTAAATATTTTTAATTAAAACCTGGCACAGCTCCAGGCCAGAAAGGCTAACAGTTGTGAAAAGTCATTCTTTCACAAGTCTTGTCAAACAAAGTAAGAAAATCCTTGTTTTTCAGTTGCTTCCAAAACCTCATCCAATAAAAATTTACACTAAACAAAAGAACTTGGAGCCATCAAGGCAAATGAAACAGCAAAAATATTTGAGATGCTTAGGGCAAACATGGCCATTGCCTTGCACTATTATCATCATTACTGTAAAGCAGCTGCTGTCCTGCAGACAAACATTAGATGGCACTTTGGAATTCAGCAGCTCCCACAGAGAGTTGCACAGCACATACTTAACAGATGAAGTGTGAGATGTGAATGTGAGGTACTTTTGATGACAGGGAGAAAAATGACATTTCTGCAAAGGTGTGATTTTTGGAGCTGGAAGTATATTTTCAACCTGCACATGTAAAGCTATAAAATGGTATGTAATTAAGTTTTGAAAAAACCCCAAATCTTATAAAGAATAAAGTCATTCTTCCTCCAGACAGAGGGTCACTTTCTCAGTTGCTGGGCTCCCTTTTTATTTTTTATTGAATCATTTGGAATCTACTTTGTAAACTAGACTCTCTGACAAAGTTTTATACAAATACTTCTCAGATAACACATCAGATTTTGAGTGGATTCAGCTGCGTGCCAGCAGTTCTCAGCCCCAAATAACTCTCCTAAGTGGGGTTTAAGTAGTTTGCTTATCAAATAAATCCCTTCTGGAAAGAACTGCACAGCTTCTGATTCAGCTGGTCAAAGCTTCTTAACTGTTGCTGAAATTGATACTATTATTCCCATTCCCTTGTATCTGTGTTTTTTACCATCTAAGGCCTTAAATGAAGACTGAAGAATAATCGCAAGGGTGAGACTATTCAAGAAACAGAAGAACAAGGTAATGTTAATTCTTGCTAGAATACCACTTGAGTCCATTTTCAGAGCCTCTCATATGATATATGCCAAGATACCTGTTGCACAAACTCTTTTTTCTTTTTTTTTTTTTGGCTTCTGCTATGGAATTCCTCCTGCGATACATGAAGCAGGTTGTAGGACTTCCTTTGGAATAATATGGGTTATCCCAGCAGAAAAGCAAACAGCAGGAGCTCCTCAGTGGTGCCACATGCCATACTGTCACTCTGTGAAGTCTCTAGCTGACACTTGCAGTGATTCCAGGAGAGCTCCTGCTGTGGCACTGCCCCAAGCCAGCTGCAGGGCTTTGGGCCTGAGGAGCACCAGCTCCTGCTTCAGCTTCCACTCTTGCTCTGCTATCAGCCAAAGGTTGGCTCTCACTCTGAACCAGCAGCTGATGCTTTCACAGAGATGGGACAACGTCCATAAAAAAGACACTCCAAGTTCCAACCTGCAAGCTAAATGCAATTATTATCATGTCCAACACAGGACAAGGACACATCTCCCTGAAAAGTAGCTGAGTAATGGCTCCTGGTGCAGTTCCAAACTGCTGGGATCCCTAGGTAGTGTAAGTACCTCTCAGCTCACAATGAATTCTGATCTAAGAACTCATTCTCCCATGGGAATCATATTCCCAAATCTCCCTCCTCCTTCCCCCTGGAACCTTTGAATAGTTGCACATATGCAGAAGCTGAAACCTGACCCAGGTCACTCCTAGAAGCTCTATAACTCTACTCACACTGAATGTGCAGGGTCAGGCTGAGAGCAGAGTGCCCCTGTAACTCCCAGGAACCTGCAGGCCAAAGGAACAGGAGCCAAATTACAGAGTGAGGGGAGCTGGGCAGGGGCAGCAGCAGCCACAGATCGGGTGTGAGGTGACTGACACCAAACCATGTCGTACCCCAAAGCAGAATGCACATTTCTATGGGTTCCACTGAGTCTATAAAGGAGTAAGGATTATCCTTGCAAGTTCTTTCAACATTTTGCTACCTGTCACTACTGGCAGAAGGAGAACATCCATGGGTTAACTACCAATGAGTTTTTTCCTTGGTATTTGGCAATGTAGCAGGAAATAGTACTATAACACCAGGGAGCTGTCATGAACTGAGAGCATTGTTGTCTGTACCTGACTTTACCTGTAAGGCAAAAAAAAAAGGAATTTTCCATGCTGTCAGTCCCTTAATGTGAGCACAAATATGTTATATAACACAGGAAGCCAAGAGGCACCACAAACTCAAACTAATTGCATGAAACTTCACACGCAAAGATGGAACTGCATTCTGTATGAGATGCAGAACAGAGGAAAGGCAAGGTGAAGATTCAGTGAAGCTCAGAACCCATTTTTGCTTCTTTTCTGGATATCTTTAAACATATATACAATATTAAAGCAACCATTATATACAATATTAATGCACCCATGTTCTTACTATCAAAGCACTGGAAAGAGTCTCTATATTCCAGCAGTCTGTACTATGTCAGTGTGGAGCAGAGAATCTTAAATAAAAGTAATGAAATACAGACAGAAGTGCTATTGTTGCCTAGGCTGACTCAGAAAGGTTAACTTGATGGTATTTTCTTAGAAAAGCAATTTCATCTAATCTTCTTGTATTTTTTTTTTAATTCTCACCATGTGTTCTGGTGTACTTTAGAGTTCACCTTTTATTTGAAAATAACCCTCAATTCACTAAATGTCAAAACTTCTGTTTTGGCAGAAATCACAGGCACCTCATATTACCAAAAAGACTGAAGAATATTGGTACTTAATTATGGCTTAAAAATACCTGCCTGAAGAACAAAAAAGAGTCAAATGTGGTTGTTTGTTTTCAAGCAGGTGTTATTTCTGTGGAACATAAGCTGATATATAAATGATCCAAACAGTAACTATGAAAATATTCTGTAGCTTTTTTCCATAAGCTAATTTTCCTTGAACAGCTATAATAATATTTGCAAAGTGAAGGAAAAAATAATTTTAATAACTTGGTTCATTTTTTTATATAAGAACATCCCAACAAACCCACCATCAGGAACCTAAAAGAAACACAGTTACAGTCAAATGTAGTAACTTTTTAATTATTGGATGATTCTGTGAGTGTGAAGACTTCTCAGATCAACCCATGTTACTTCTTACAGTATATCTGACAAGTAAAACCCTGCACCAGCATGCAAAGGGCTGATTTCTGTTATTTGTACCATGTAAGATTTGGCAATTCCCACAGCTTTCCTACCTCTAAGAAGGGGGACAATGCCTTTTGCTGACTTAGAAACCCCTCTCAAATCCCTATAGGGCACTACAGAATCTCTGAAGTCCAAGTATTGTTACAGTGCTTTTGCTGGCAACAGGGGCTTATTGAATGCTGTACTTTATTTTGGTTATGCAACATTAACAGGAATGGAAGTTGTCACCACATACTGATGGGAAACAATCTTTGAATGCAAACCTTGTTCAGCTCCCCAAATGATCAGATTTGACAGAGCTACTCTGAAACCCATGGAGTCATGCCAGTTTAAACCAAGTCAGGATACAGCCTTGTGTTTAATAAGTATCACATGTCTAATGTTTTAATAAAAGTGTATATACATATATATATACATATATATATATATATATAAAAGAATATTCTTTATTAGTAGTAAGTTATGTTTTGTGGTGGCAATACTGCATCTCTGTGTCAGCCTGTCACAGCACATACCCCACACGTGCACATCTGTATCTCCTTCCTGCCCAACTTCAGCTCCCACTGTGAAAAGCAGCAGAAGGCTGATTGGAAACCAGGTAGATTAAACTATACTTCATACATGAAGAGCAGTTAAGATTTCTCAGGCTTGTAAAAAACATTATCAACTAGATATTTGAACACGTAGAAGACACGTGATGGGTGCTACTCACCAATGACTTACTGGACTGTGCTTGTCCTAGAAAACTGATCAAAAAGCAAAGACTGCCAAGACTCCCACAGCCTGAAATACTGTAATAACCAATGTACACGATTTACCTCAGAAGTCAGAGATAAATACACATTAACAGACCACTCTTCTGTCTTTAGTACAAACAGAGCTTCCCTCCCAAAAACCCAACAGTAGTGACCAGTGACGTGGATCCCACCACTCAAGGCCAGAGACAGTCAAGAACATTGTTAAAACCTGCAGTGAGTTTTAGGAGATTTTATTACCCTGATAAAAGATCTGTGGCCAAAGTTTCATTAAATGTTACATTTTCCAGACTAATGCCAAGGTTTTCACTGTGTAACTAATGACCTTTTGTCCGCAGGGTTCTTAGTCTGAAAGAGCACTTTATCTGACCCTTCAGAATCTGCAGTCACACATGTATAAAGCTGCTATCTTCCCAAAGTTCTCGAGTTGAAACACCCTAATTCATGTCACTGGCTGCACACTCAGCAACAAACTCTAATTGTAGCTACAGTAGAAGCCTGGGGAAGCTGCACAGAGCAGAAGTTACATCTACCCATCATTCAAGCGCATTAAGCACAAAAAGCACTTTTGTCCCCGTTCACCAGGGCCTGTGTGGGTTAAAGGGGACTGTCCCTATGGCAGGAGCTGCTCACAGCCTGCTGCAGGAACACAGATGGGTACAAACCTCTGCAGAGCCTGGAGGTTTGGCAGGCATTGCCTTCTGCAGTGGGCTATGAGAACACAAACACCTTGGCCACTACCTGAGTAAAAGACTCTCACTAATATTAATGGGAGACATTTCAACAACACTTAGGGCCTCTCATTGTGAGGACAGTGTTTCCCAGAAACCTCTCCTCTGAGAAAGCTTCCTCTTAAAGAAAATCTCAGCTATTTCTAACTAATATCTGAACAAACCATTCATGGTTTGTTTAGATTGTTCAAGTAATCAACCTCTCCCATGAAAAGGTAATTTTTAAGGTTTAAGGTAATTTTTAGAAAAAAATATCCACACTTTAATGCAAAATCAAGAAGCCTATGCACACACTTTTTGGCAATTGCAGCACATCCCTGACCTCATTTGCAGATGTGGTATTTCTCTTTAAGAAGAGAAGACAAGACACAATGGCATAGACACTCACAGAAAAAGTCAGCAAGTGCACCAGAGTTCACACGTTCCATTCCAGTATTTGAAATTCACACTGAACAGGCAGAACTCACCAGCAAGTGGCTAACTGGGCTGTCTGGGACAAGGAGTTATTGTTATGGAATGAGTTTAAAGCTGCTATTTAAAAAAAAAAATTAAAATTAAAATAAGAGTTCCAGTATTCATTAATTAGAATCAATATTGTCATAAGACCTTGATTTTGTCTTTTGAGAACTTCAGAACACTGTTACATTCCTGGCACATTGCCCACATATATAGTACTTTTCCATGCCTAAAATGAAAAGGGAAAAAAAAGGCTTAATTTTCTGTTCTAAGAATGGAGTTAGTGTGGGATTGTATATTAAAAAAAAAAGTAGTGAGAGAGACTCTATTTACAAAGCCCTGACTATACACACTTCCCTAACAAATCCCTTTGGCAGATTCCACTTTGACAAACAAACAACATGGAAAACTGATGCCTGGTTGTGAAGACCATTACAGATTATTTGTCACTCTCATAAAATGGAGGTAACCCTCATTTCTTTTGTCCAAATTCTACACAGAATAACTAGATGATGTATAAACACCACACAAGTTCCAAATGGAAAAGCTGCTACTTGAGTTACTTTGCAGTATTCCTTACAACGAGCAGTTGACGGGGGTGATCTGCAGCGCTCAGCCAGTGCTCACTGAGCAGCCCCCGAGAGGTGGATTTCACTGCAGGCTGCGAGCACTCCCCACAGACAGCAGAGCACAGACAGCCTTTTGCTTTGTGTACTCTGCACTATGAAACGCAGCACAGAACACCAGAGATGAAAATATTATATATTCTGCATAAGACTGAAGGTACAGCTTTCATCCTTCAGTTAAACACTTTTTAATTCTAGTAAGTCAGGGAGGAATTTGGCCCTCAGTATATTTTATGAAAATTCACACAACTAACCTTACATTGATTCTTAATTGTGCATATTTAGCTGTTTAACCATTTTATTTAATATATAAGGTACTCTAAAAACCTCAGTGCATATTTAGCTGTTTAACCATTTTATTTCATATATAAGGTACTCTAAAAACCTCAGTGCTAATTATCAATTAATTAAAGCTCCCCTCACCCAGTGGCAGGATGCTGAGCATATGCAGATACAGCCTGGGGTCACTTAGAGGGGCTGTTTCTCCATAAGAGTCACGTAGACCCCAGTAACTTAAAACTCTTTTATTAAGTTTTCTTGGAAGTGGTTAGACCTTAAGCCATTACACTGCAGAAAACTCATGCTTCATCAGTTTTGTGGATAAGGAATTTCGTTCTGAAGCTATTAATCAGGCACTTTGCACAAAGTCATTCAGAAAAAGTGAAGGTGAACTTGTCCTTTTCCTATAAAATATAGGTAAGCACATCTCCCCTCTCCCAGCCCAGCTGCTCATCACAGGATAACCACCCACAGCTCCTACCAGACATGGTCAGACTTTTACCCTGACCAGTGCAGGCTGCTCCTTTCACATGGAATCCCAAATTCAGGCATCTACATGCGAAAAACATGGCAGCTGTTACTAGAAAAGCAGTGCTTCCATAATATAAGGTAAAGTCTGCCTCAATACAGCTCAATGCAAGTATAATTGTAAAACAGTCGGGTATAACTGGGAAACAACTTCTGGAATCCTCATAGCCCAGAGCTTCCTTCTGAATTGAACAATGTTTTCTTAGGAAATAGACCTTCACAAATGGTACTATTGCTTCTGCATGACTTACCTTGTGTGTCAGAGGGGTCTGAGAGCTGAAGTAATTTAGAGACGTAAGTAGTTTGTCATTGCACATTTAAACAGTTAAAGAACGTGTATCAAGCACAACAGTATTTGGAAATCTAAAGCTACCCACAAAGCCAGTTTGCATCATTAAAATAGTCTATCAATTCACTGCACATGAGAAACAAATTATGAAGTCCTCCCTACACAAACAATAAGGCTTTGCAGGAGGGAAATCCCTGCTTTTCATGCTGCTCCCTCTATTCAAAGTCCAGCTATTTCTAATGGAAATTTTGTTTGCTATGGAGATTATGATTCAGCCTTCTTTTACAATCACCAGCACATCACCAGACTTACAGCAAGTGCATAGATTAGAGGAGGGTGTGAAGATCCCTTCTCAGGGTTTTTACTCAAGTATGCACATACTTTTAAAAGTATCCCATGAGCTAAGAGCAAGAGCAACTTCCAAGCCAAGGCTCCGAAGGCTCCCAACCAACTCGATGAAGCACACACGCTGCACCCCAGCTCTGGGCTATCAGCAGACAAGGCACACACTAATGAAATGCTGACAACACACGATGCACTGACTGTCTGGGATGGGACACTGCTAGGGGTGGACTCTAGTGACAGTGAAAGGAGCAGGCTTTACCTGCAGTACGAGCTGCTGCCAGGCGGTTGCCAGGGGCTGACCATTGCCAATGTTGCAAATGCTCATGCGGTCTGCGGGCTGGTTGGCACGCTCGAGTTGCAAGGAGACATTGCGCCGCTCTTCCTCAAGTGCGCGGGTGAGCCGCTCGAAACGAGCTTCTTGCTCTTTAACAGATGCCAAAATGCTGGCAGCAGACCTGATATCATAGTCATCCATGACTGCTTTCAAATGCTTCCTGCCTGTTAACTGACCAGGGCAAATGGAAAGGGTTAGGTAAAGGGTGGGGAGGGCACGGGCCAGAGGTTAAAGATAAAAATGCATATCGTTAGTCACCCTGCTAAAATACTGATCACTCTAAGAAACAAACTGCAGTGCTCTTTGAAAAGCATCTATCTTTCCATCCATTGATCTGATTTTAAATTAAAAGTAATTAATCTAAGACTTCCCTGTTCAAAAAAGAAAAAAAAAATGCTCACCTTTGAGAGAATTTGTATTTAAGTCCTTTGATCTTTTTGCTAAAACTGCTCTGACAAGGGTTTTCATGCCTCTTGCAGAGCTAATTTCACTGTGCAAATAATAATGTACTTAAAAGAAATACATAAAAAAAGATATGGCTGTAGAGGGAATGAGGAACCTTCTCACTACAGACACCTGAAATTTTTGTCTTCAACAGCAAAAGTGAGAAGTCTAACATTTTTAAGGACAGAAACTTCATGGTAGAAGAAAACAGTTGTGTCTATTTCTTCCACACCCCCCCAAACTTAACAGATAGTAGCTGAAAATAGCTTCCATATTTAAATTATAGCAGCACACTGTAACATGGAGAACATTTTTAAATGCAGAGTGTGCAATTGCAGTTGAAATGCTTGATGATTTCAGCCAATGAAACAGTCCTTCATGCAGCCGATTGCTAACAATGCAAATGAAAAAGCAAACATCTTCCATGGAAAACACACAGGACTGCTTGTCTTTCAATGCAGAAAAAGGAACTCAGAAATCATCTAGGTGCTTTAGAACTTCTGTCTTCCCTAGCAAGGTTATGAAACAACCCATTTAAAACTCTATCTTCACCTGTATGGCACATGCAGTAAAACTCCCCATTGATTCCACAGATCTGTGACCTGAACATCACTTCAAACGTTTTACTAGGAGTATGAAATCAGCAATATAATATAAACATAAATTATGGCCTCAACAGAATCCTTCATCAAAGTTAAACAAGTAACCCCTTTACTATTAAACTACTTAAAGCACCTCTGAGACAAGCAGAGGCAGAACTGTCTCAGGCTCCTGTAATTCAAGAACTGTTCATGTTCTGTGCTGAGAGTTAAGTCCTGAGAAATCATCTCTTGATTTGCTGCCAAAGATTCTTTGTTTTCCATCTATCAACAAGGATTTCCATGAGCACAGATAGTTCCCTGCTTCCTGATGCTTCACAATTCATCATTCAGTGCCTTTAGATGATGCACACTCTTGACTGATCCATTTTCCATGACTGTAACATTTATCAGGTGTCTCTCCTGTGCAGACTCTTTGGTAGCTCATAGTAATATGGTCATAATACTGTTATGTGCCCAAAGAGGAGTATTAGTAGTGATTAAGCCGCATGTTTTTACACAGTTTGTTGGGAACTCCTAAGCAGGTTCATGGTCTCCTTGCCTTTGTCAAATATGGCTGAAATCACCCAACAGGCCAAAAATACACTGGGGCAGTAGTGACAAACCTAAATCCAATGACATACACCCTGATTTCATGGGGAATAACCTGCCAGTAGCTCTGTGTTCATTGTTAACCCTTAGAGAGTTGCTGTTGAAAAGAATCGGAGTAATACAAAATCATGTTAGGAACAGTGTAAGGATTATCATGTATTAATCTCATAATGTTGACTTATAACCATGACTTGAGCCTTTCATGTTTGCAGACCAGCAGGCAGAAGTGCCTTTTCTCATTTATGCATTGATTTAACTTCTGTTGAAATTCTGAAAGAAAACCAAAAACCACCAAAGGGTTTTCCAGATGTCACAGACCAGTCAAACACAGACCAAACTGCCAGCTTCTGAGACCTTCCAATAGATTATTAAAAATCTGTAAAACCTTCAGAGAGTACATTGGTTTCTGCAAAGGAGAATCACAACCCTCTGAAAGGATAGTATGATTCATGGGAAGTCACAGGAAGACTCACCTGCTCTATCTCAGCATGATTTAGCCCTGGCACAGCTAGACATGAACACAGCCAGACTTTCCGGACCTCAGCTGGCTTGTGTGCAGCCAAGTTCCACATTTCTGCTTTTGTGCTTCCCTGCTTTTGCAGAGATGGAGACAGCTCTGTTTGTTGTCACTACTCCCAGGAGTTGCAGGCATGCTCACAGACTCCTTGGAGTGTGGAACAGGGGGACTGCAAAGACCTGGGCACAAGTCAAATTTCGGAAGGAATATACCCCGGAGTGGGGGTGGCATTTCAGCCACACATTCCTAAAGACAACCCCTGGGTTACTGATCATCACTGCCCTCATGCTAGAGCAGATCAACAGCCTGGCTGCCACAGACCAAATACACCTCACAAGGGGATATTCCAGGCCCAAGAAGAATGTGGATCGGTCAGGGATTAACAAATGCAGACAGGCTCCTTCAAGGTGCTGCAGAGCAGGAATTCAGATCTTCACAGGGCCCAGCTTTCAGAAACTGTATGCAGCTAAAACTGATCTTTCTCACATGCAATCATGATATGACACAAAAGTCATCTTTTGGGGGTCCCACAGGCTGGGTCTGTGGACTGATTTCAAAAAGTAAATCTAAGTGAGATATAGAAAGAAGATGAAAATATGTTATCTACAGTAACTACATTTAAACGAAACAGATTTCTTGTAGAACATACAATGCAAGTTTCTGTTCTAAGGAAAAGCATTAGCAACAGTGCAAGAAAAATCAAGAAGTCCCTGTTCAGAAGCAGTAACAGCTTTAATAATAAAAACCAAGTTGATGACTGAGCTGGTATATAACTTTCAAGTCACATTTTGATAATGTGACAAAGATCCGTTCAGAAAATCCTTAATGAGATATAAGCCCTTGATGCCACACATGAGAAAACCTAGAAAATTTGGGTTCTATAAATGGTACAAATCTTTAGAGAAATCTCCCTGCAGAAAGTATAGTGTTAACCTCATTATAACCATAAGTACTGTGCTTCTTTTCTCTTTGCAAAGAAAAACACAGGCAGAAAGTAAACTGTATAAATTTTCAGATGTACAATTAGTGACCACAAGAATCCTAATTGCTATGCAGAAACAGCAGTAGGACCAATAACTGCCTTTTAAGTATTGTTGGACGAAGACAGACTTCTGCATTTCAAATGTTTTATTAGCAGATAAATACTTGCTTGCCGTTGATTGCACCTCTAATTATTTACCTAGG
Organism: Hypocryptadius cinnamomeus; assembly: GCA_013400635.1. NCBI lineage: Eukaryota > Metazoa > Chordata > Aves > Passeriformes > Zosteropidae > Hypocryptadius > Hypocryptadius cinnamomeus. The sequence goes on from VYZP01045256.1 coordinate 157,069, forward strand.
GTTTCAACAATTTACATTATCAGCAGTCTAGACTGGAGGAGAAAAATAAAAGTACTGACTCATGAGTCAGTTACTCAGGTTGTCACTTGCAATTTGCTACCATTCGTAAATAAATTAAAGTGCATTGAAAAGGGTATCAATAAATGAAAATATTAGACCTAGAGCAGCCAGGTAAAAATTATTCCTTAGGCTGCACTTCTAAACACAGCAAACAGTTGCCTACAGAGTATCAAAGGCTACGCTGACAGCAGCAAATCTCTCTCTCCTGCCTACGTGACTTTAAATACATTAGTGCTGCACTGGAGTTAGAGCAGAGTAAAGAGGAGGTGTTTATTCCACTAATGCATCAAAAGGCCCCTTCTAAGTCAATAGAACCTGAGTGCTCACCCAGGATGAAAATCACCCCAGTGCAAAGGGCCAAAACAGGGGTCTTGCTCATTGCTAATACCCCAGCTCACACCCGAGTCTGAGGCTCTTGGAAACACTGCCAAGACTCCAAGGGTCACTTGGTGCTCCACAAAAAACCTGACTCAACTCTGCATGCTAATTTTGCTATTATAGCATGTAACTGATAGTCAAGAGTTTTTGAAGAGCCCTTCAGATTAAGAGGGGTCAAATTCTGTGAGATTTGGGCACCTAAATCCTAACAGTCATGGGGAAGCTCAAATCCCTGCACTTCAAAGCCCTGTGTGTTCCTAAGGAGATGAGGCCTGTGAGGGAGCTGCCTTTGGAGAGTGCAGTGTCCTCCTGCCAGCAGCACAACACGGCACAGGCTGCTCTCAGCTGCAGGGGAAGAGGCTCACAGGGATTGCTCTCATCCAGCAGTCTGGATGCTGAACTCAGCTGCCCCACTACTGCTCTGTCCAAGACCAGTCCAAGTCTATCAGTCCTGCTGGCAAGAGATGTTTCTATGAGCATCAAGAAGTTCATTGCGCTGCTAGGCAGCTGTAGGAGCAAACACGAAGGCCTGTGAGTGTGCATGGAAACAGCAGCTTTGTGCTTCTCCAGGGAAGAAAACCAGCAGAATAAAAGCAAAAAAGGGGCTTAAACAATCCATGGAACTGAAGCATAACACATGCTAATGACATTCTCAGCCTCAAGTGTCACGAGAGATGAGTAGCACAACATGAGTGTTGCCCCCCATGCGACACCAGAAAGCATGCAGAGAAAACTGAGCCATACACACCTAGTGAGGTGCTGAAGTCAGAGGGTTAGAGCTGCTGGGACATCACCCACTAAGAGTAGAACAGGACAGACAAAGCAGGAGAGCAGCCTCAAGAAGAATCAGCTACAAGAGAGAGGAAAGAGAGACAGAGTTAGTTAATAAGGTATTACAGCCTCTTCTATACATAGTCAGCTCCCAGGTTCTTCTCACTGTGTTGTAGAAATTATTTATTGCACTGTTTTCCTCCTAACTTGTAGTAAAAGAAATAATATTCAGAGAAGCCAATCCTGAGACTCCTAAGGAAAAAAAAAAACCCACCCTGATTAATCTAATTCGTTATCAGTGATCAATACTTGCATGTTCCTGTGAGATTTACAGTTAATGTCCTAAATCAGGGAAAACTCTGGACTGGAAGGAGGATGATGGAATTTTGCAAAGCTGGATGCTGCAGCCAGGCAATTTAGAACACAGAAACCTAACAGGATGCTCTCAGAAATTAGAGTTGTTATTTGGGCACACAACTTTATGCCCCTGTCAGATATACAAGCCCCAAATGGCTCAAGATCATTTCACAGACCCCTGTTAGAGAGGGGACATTCATTTCTAAAAGATACACAAGCACAATAGCTTGTTCTCCCTGTCTGTATGTGTACCTAGCTGATCCTCTATGAAACCAAAGTGAAAGAAGCTTTTGGGATATCAGGTCATCTGTGTAGCTCAGTAAATCCCTGATTTATTTCGTCTTAAAACACCACTGAAACTTCTCTGGGTCAGCAGCTGCCAATTTAGTCCCTGTTTTTGCTGGAGAATGTACAGAACAGAACCCATTTGGTGAAGGCATGGTTCTGTGAGGCAGCACTGCCAGTCTTAAGCTACTACCACATCAAAAATGCTGCAACCACATGGCACAAAATGCAGAGCCAGTACAAACTCACACTGCTGGTTCAAGTGTTTCAGAACATTTTCAGAGAGGAATGTTGCCCTGGCAGATTTTTTGCTTGACCAGGTACTGTCTCCTTCCTGAAGCCAGCATAAACACAATTTCTTGTGTTTCAGCCAAATTACCAGAAATATGATCCTTTCTTCACATGGATCCAACCTCAAAGGGCACAGAACCACCATGCCAGAAATCTCATTTTTTCTTAAACTAACAGAAGAAAATTCTATACTCAGAACTTATGTAGCTGTAACGAAAGTGTGCATAGATATGTCCAAAGATGAAAGTCAGAAGGCAGAGTGAAAGAAAGACTAATTCTCAAGTAAATGTCCAGAGAGAGTAAATTAAACATAACTGAGTTTCTGGAGAGAAAAAAATAACACTTTGGACATATATATATACACACACACATATATAAAATACATGGAACACATTCCAAATAAACTGCTTCTCAGACCTTATGCTGAAATCTATCTTGAGCCTGGGTCCTCTCACTGCTGTGGTTGACTGAGTTCTAATTTGACCCTTACGTGACAACCTCCACCAATGAATAGCAATGAGGAATTCACAAAGAAAGCTGTTTCAATATAGTTCTCTGGTAGGCACAGACAGACACGCTGTGCTGGTGTCAAAAGAAACAACAAAAAAGCTGGTCAGGGTTTTTGTGTTTCATTGGACAGAGGCAGTCTGTGAAACAAGTTTTAAACCAGGGAATGAACGAGGGCAGTGGAAATGGTAACTGGAGAACTCTTTGAGAAGGAACTCTGCATCTTAAGGACATTGCAATGAATGCTGCAGCTCCCCACTTCCGTTACTGCACAAAAAAATGTCAATGTGAAATATCTGAGCTTTTACATTAGTAAGAAATTCCATCTGATCATCCAGCAGGAATAATTCTGTATAAATAAATAAATAAATCCTGCAAATAAATTTGCAGGATATTGTACTATGAACTGGATTAAGCAACATCAACAAAAGCATCCAGACATATGCTTGTAAAGGCAATACAGTTCCAAGACTTAACTCACTACTCAAATGGCTCTGGTCAATAGCACCACAGCATCTCCAATCTTACCAAAATAGTTCCCAGTCCAATTCAATTAGCCTTTTTGTTAAAAGCACTGAAATCATACTGTAGTACCTCAGAAAACATACAATTCTCAGGAAAAAAAAAAAAAAAACCCAAAATTTTCTTATATCTAGTTCAGTCTCTATATATAAATCACTGCATGTTTAAATGACACCAGTCTTCTTTCCACAGCTTCCCTTTGATAAAGATTCTTCACTTCAGCTCTTTGCTATTAGAGTTTTTCAGGTTTTCATTCCAAAATTTCATGCAGTGTTTTCAGGGCTTGCTGATACAGTGTGTCTACACAGCTTTAATTATACTGTAGCTCTCTTTCCCCAGTAAGGTAAATTCCAACTGCTATATTCTTCCAAATTGAAAAGAAAATAAATTATGGAAATACAGAACATCTTTCTCACAACTGCATATATATAATAGCATAAATAATTCAGTTTAATGCTCTAAAATTGAAACTGAAATATTTTTACAAGGGCAATTTTTAAAGTAAATGCTTTAGCCTATGGTTACTTCTACCCAATGTAAAAAAAAAAAAAATCTATTTCTTCCTAAAATTTGTCATTTATAGACCAGAACAGCAAAGAGCACCTTTCTGAAGCAGAGCTCTTGCTCTCTGGGACCTAAAGATTTGTCTAAACTGAATAAGCTGAACTCCTCCATCACAGCACTCATTATGCCACACTTCCTTCAGAGATCAGTGTTTGTGTTAATTAAGCATAAAACAGCACAGCAAAATGGCAGCATATTACTTCACACCTACTAAGTGTCCACACTAAGGTTTAATGGGGTATGTGATAGTCTATAAATTCACACTGTGCACTGTAAATTCTCTGTGTAAACAAACACTCCTCAAATATTTCCAAACTAGTGTCTAGGTGGAATAGTTTTTGTAATAATCTTGTAAATACCAAAAGACTGAACAAGGCAGAGATGGTTTCTCATGGAAAAAATCAGAATATTTTGATTACTTCAGCAATTCTACTTGTTTAACACTATACCTTACAATAATCATGCCCATGTTTACATATTGACAAAAACTTTTTGTATTTCCCTTTGTAGCTATTGTTTTTCTATAGGAATAAAATGCAACTTGAAAATCAAAGCTAGAACGAACAAGATCATACTTTTCAATCTCTTTTGGAATATGAATAGCAAATTTGCTGCATCTCAAGGCTCTGACACCTTTCCTTCTGCCTTGGAACTTGCCAGACATGATTGCTAGCAGCCTGATTAGTTCATAGGCCGATCACTTTAACACCCCAGAACACATGTCCTTGCATACTAAAGCTGCTGCGTGCCATCGATTTTTCAAAGGTCTCCCCCACTGAAATCAATAAGGAGCTCTGCTTAAAAATGGATTGCACTTTGTGGTCCCTTTCTGAGTTGTGGATATCCAGGCTTCCAAGTATTCTCAGAGCTGCCTTTAGCAGCAGCTCCACGTCCCCCACTTCCTCTGACCCGAGTCTGATCCTACCCCACATCAGCAGAACCTTCAGCCACTGATCACTCCGAGCAGAAACAACAGACAATCCCAGCACAATTATTTCACTGGAATAATGTCTTCCAAGCAGCAAAGGAAAACCCCTCCAACAGCCTGTGTGACTGTTAAATAGCATCAGGCCTTCAATTACATGGAGGCTGTAACATTTCCAACAGAAATAACTTCATTACTCTAGAGCTTCCCTTGCAAGCGGAACACCCAAAATCAATACATCTTTTCTCAGAACAGGGCTATTTCAATGAGAAAGAGAAAAAGATAAAGATCAGAAGAAGCACAGTTCCTAACTCCAGGCTGTCCTTCTTTCCCATGTATTTTAAAGCTTGGCTTCATTAATGTCCAATCCAGTCTGGCTGCAAATAAGCCAAACACATAAAGACACTGTTATAACCTCATGCAGTTACTTCCACAGAACACCTACAAGATTTCACTTAACAATACACAAGAATCCTCATTTTTCTTGTCTCTCAGGTATTCAGAGTTTTGGCAAAAGGGCTTCCATTTTAAGAGAAAGGCTACTGCCAGGAATGTGACTGAAACTGGCTCTGTGTGGGGAACCACAGCAGAGCACAGTCCTGTATTTAGGAGCATTAAATCTCTACAAAATACAGGGACAAGAGACAGTGGGGCCAGCAGCAGCTCCCAAAGCCAGGCCAGTTTGTCACAGGTGAAACAGAGTAACTGAAACATTACAGGGAGGCTGGAAAATCCTGCAGAAGCTCAAAATAACTCTTCATAAAAGATACTATTGTGCTACCATCAAGCAGATAAATAACAAAAAGGCAAGCAACAAAGCTGAGGTCAGCTGTGCAGTCAGGCAGCCCAACAGCTCCAGCCACTCCAAATGCCCCTGGAAGGCATCAGGCAGCGTGTTTAGGCAGCATATTCAACCTAAGAGCCATTAGGTAGAAAATTGTCCTTTCATTACACGTTTTGAGAGGAAAAAAAATCCACAGAACCCACAGAACAGTGAGTGTTTAAGCTCAGCAACAGATGTGTCAAATGACTTATCCCAACCATGAGGAGTTAATTGATGCTATAAATAGCACTCTGCAGACAAAAAAAAAAAAAATCACTTAATTCTAGTATCCAAAGAACACAGCTCTGCTTATCAGTAAAACTATTTTCCTTTATAGAAGTGGGCTTGGATGTCTTACGTGTAGATTAACACAGAGAGATAATTTGATTTCAGGCTATTGAGAGATTTCCTTCCTTTTATGTTTCAGAAGAACAGGGCTGCATGCAGCTAAATGAGATCCATAGATTACAGTAGAAGAAAGGCCAATAAAACTGCACAGCTACATTCCTGGGTAATAACAAATGCTTTTTAATTCTAGGGCTCCAGTCTCGGGGTTTATGAGGGCATTTCCAATTACTACTTTTAAGATTAATGCAAATAAGTGCACCAAATAGAAACCGATTCTTTAACCCATCTGAATCAAATATTTAGTATACCAATAAATACACTGGCACTGCTAGGAAAAAAATTTGCAGGTCTGAAGTGTTCAGAGCGAGCCTCTTCCCTGCAGTTTTCACCTGCTTTCAGGAGGAAAACAGAACCAAAACCAAAACCCTTCAGCTGTTTTCCAGAACATGGGTCTTGTTTACCTCTCACAACCACATCTAGAGGGTTGTGTGGCTGCTCTCTTGCTCTACCAGGGAACTGAAAACATCAGTATAAACAGGAAAGAACATAATGGCAATGTCTGTGTATAATTCTTGAAGCTAGTAAATCAAAATAATTTCATTAGCTGCTTACCAACCAATCTTACTGCATTATTCTCCCATATTTCAACCTCTCTCATTAAAAACAATCAGATTTCCACCTTATGTTGCTTTGAACCAGGAACAGTATCAATGAAGAGATTAAAGCAATACAAAGACAAAAGAAACAAAATAAGGCCCACTAGCTTTAATTCTCTCCAGTAACATCTGTGTCATTCTAAATCCAGGATTTTTTTTCACCAAGCTATGTTTGGAAGCCTGAGGCACTAACTAAATCTATTCTGTTTAGACCAAAACTGTTGATCTGCTTTCTGCAATGGCATGTGCAGAGCACACCCTTCAATGTTTCAGCATCTGTAAATTTAAAATGCAATCCAAGTTCATTTTACCCTTGTAAGTTTAGGATGCAATCCAAGTTTGTGCTGATTAACACCACAGCTTTTTAGTATTACAAGGCAAACATGCATTTGAGAACTAATAAATAATTTCTGAGCAAAATAAAAGTATTTAACTCATCTGCTGTCTTGAATAATCATTCTGTTCATGCATAAACATAAAGACAGGAAAAACAGATACATTTTAATGAAAGTCTTGGAGAAAGTCATCATTCCATATGATGGATTTTAGCATGTAACCTCTCTCAACAGAACAGTCTTTGTTACACACTGCAAAGAGGTGCTGCTCCAGAGGTGGTACCTGGTTGAGGGGCAGAAGCATTGCCACACCTGCCAGTCCAACTCTGCTGTTTCCAGGTGCAAGGTGTTGCTGAATTTTCAAGGCAGAAACCCTTATCCCTGAAAAGCATTTCCTATTCTATTAACCAAGCATCTTGGCTTGTGTGAGGTTAAACTGACAGCCCTCAGAGAATACTACTCAGGACATGGCTGGTTCATATCCCTGGGTAAATCAAGATGCCATAGTAACCCCATTGATTAGTCCAGACTCGAGCGCTCTTTACTCGTTCACATCTTCCCTCGCACGCAACAGAAACGCCGTGCTGTGCTTACACTGCCAGTGCTACAGCCATGCTCTGAGCAAAACTGCAAGTATCAGTCTCCAAGACTAAGATTTATATCTTTATTACAAGAGCTTCTTATTCACTGGTTTGTGGCTCTATCAAAATGTAAGCATTTGGGCTGCCAGCAGAGCACTGGGACACGGCGTCCAGGTTGCCCTGCAGGTGGTGAGAGCCTGGCACGGGTCACCACAGCCTTGGGCTGGCAACACTAACACCATCCCAGACCTCCAGGAATCCCCCTTCTCCATATCCCCCCTTCCCTGCAGGGGAAACCTGCTCTGAATCTGACCTGCTCATATACCTCCATTTTGACTGGTCAACTACCACATCTCAGTCACATCTTCTGCTGAGGCTGACCCTGACCTGAAAATCAGCAGGAATTGGGAAAAATATTGGATTTAGGGGGTCAGTACATATGGTCTTCTGGAGAAGTAATTTTATTCCTGATAGCTATAGTTAGACTCTGATCTCACCCCTTCCAAGCCTATCCTACATTTTTATCTCTGACTAAATCTTAATGCTTTTTGTAGTTCATATCCCCCATCAAGAGTATTTCCTATTTCCAGGAACAAACTTATCACTAGTGCCTAATCACAGTTATTTGGAAGCAGAAATATTTCTTCCAAATCACTGAAGATCTCCTTCAAGAAACAACTTTCTATTCAAACATCCCTTTTTAATAACCATCCTGCTGATAACTGCTGAGTGGGAAAAATAACAATTTTGCTTTAACTTTCTAACCACTTCAAATGTTTAAAGCAAATTCCCTCTATTATATTAAAATTAAAATCCTGCACTGTATAAACAGGAATACATTTCAGCTATAATAAACACTTCTAACTCATTTCATTAAAACTATGAAAGTAACAGAGGTAAGTCCCAAACAATTCAGACAGTAAATACAATGTAAACTCTGCTGAGAATCTTTCCTACAAACAGCTTTGAAACTTTAAATGAGCTATTTATTTTTAATAAAACTTTTTGGTTTGACATATATGTTTAATCTAAAAACAATCAAATGAAAATGGAAAAAAACTTTATAAAAAATCAGTAACATGATATTTGTTATTCAGAGGATTATTTTCGAGGAATGCTTGGCTAAAACTGTAATCCACCTACACTGAGAAAAATAAAGCAGTACACAGAATGGAGCAGTATTTCAGGAAAACAAACAAGAGTACTTTAATATTTAATCCCATTATTCACTTTCAAGTCCCCAGATTTAAAACAGACACACCAAAGTATTGAGGTGAATTCAGAGCAGCTGAAAATGTTTATGGTCATCCTCTAAGAGACCAGAGGATTGGCTTTTGATTCCACAAAGACTAAGGGACAGCTGGCAGGGAGGGCATGGAGAGAGGAAAAGACACCCTGACAGTCTCACCCTTACTGCCTGTAGGAAGAAGTCCCACGGCTGAGAGACATCCCCTGCTCTGTCAGGGGTAGAATGAAGCTAAATGAGTATTTCCATGGTAATAGGAAAAGTTAGAGATGGATCAGAGAAGGCACAAAAGAGGAAACTGTCCTCCCTGTTTTCCTCAGCTGCACTTGTGTCCTACCCCTGCTCTGGACACAAGGAATGATGGCAGAGGGGCCTGTTCTAACTCCAGTTTTAAGGGACATCATAGGGGTATTCCCTTCTATCTGCTCCTCAACCATTCTACCACTACCTTAAACAAACTTTAGCTGGCCTTCAATAGCATGCAAATGAAGGTATTTCTGAGGTGTAAAGACAATTTAATAAAAGGATAGTGATTTAAGAACACACATACTGAAAGAGTAACAAGACACTCAAGAGACCCAGCTGCAGAAACACAGTACCTTTTATAATCTTTTTTTCTTGTAGTGGCTTTTAAGATGGAAATTCTCCCTTGGTTTGATAATAACTCTGTAAAAGAAACGAAGAAAATAACTAAGATTTTTATTCCATCTGGGGGAAACAGGAAGAGGGGATTATTTTTGAATAACTGATAACATTTACATAATACTTTGGAAGCCTTTTATTTGTATCTCTCCTTGGTTCCCCTTCCTGAGTCATGCTGGTTTACAAAAAAGCATTAGCTCTGGCATCTATTCCACCACCACCACCACCTGAAATTCCAAGAAAGTAACTGGAATATTGAAATGAAAATGGAGTATTGAAAGTAAACTCCATTAAAAGATCCTCCTGATTTCTGTCCCAGTGCCACTCATACATGCATAAATCACACATTCCTAAACTCAAAATTTAATCAAATATATATTTAATTCCCCATTAATTCCTAGATTTAAAAGCAAAAAATGTTTATCTCATAAGCACACACCAGAGCATTTTCAGTCATCCAGGTCTAAATGCCATCTAGTGGCTCTAAAAATGTCAACTGTGGTTCCACAGATACACCTCATTCTGTCTGACATTTTTTCTTCTAACAGCAGGGAGTAAGAGAAATTAGGACAGAAAATTCACCAGAAAGAACTCAATGTTTATCAAAATCTCTTTTTTTTTGTTAGAGCTTTATGCAGCATTCCCATCACAGCATTTCTTATCCTAGCAATTTCCCCAAGTTAACCAGCAGGACCCTTTGTCTTGGCTTTCCACTCTCCTTCTCTCTTTCTGAGAGCAAGAACATTTCAAGCAGTTGATTCCTGTAGATCAGCCTTGCTGGGTTTCACCCAGGTGAAGTTTATCCAAAAACCAGACATGCCACTGCCCTTCCACCAACACATGGCTCCGTCATGAGACCTTTCCTCACCGCTCCTCCTTTGCTCGGATGACACAAGGCAGCCAAATAAACACCTGAGTGGTAAGTAAGGAAAAGTACTTCAAGCCTCCAGACTCACTGTAACCACAGAGGTGCTAAAAGAAAATTCTACATCTCTGATGTAAGAAGAGAGCTTCTTTGAAGCCTAATTTCTTTTAGCTTTTGTCTCATAAGAATATGACTTATCTCCTCTAACTAAGCTAATTTTATTTATTTTATTAAGCCAGAAAGAAATAATGCTTTACATTTAGTGTCACCGGGAACAAATACTGGAAAAAATACTTCCCTTGATTTTTCTTTCCTCCTTTTTCACCTGTATTTTTGTTGCTGATTCAGACTCAAGAAGACAAGCTGCCTAAGGCTTAGGATGTCCTGGGTAAGACCCAGTCCCACTATAGCATTCAGGTACAGCTGTGGGATTGTTGAATGTTTTTTTACCATATAACCTGGGAATAAAGTGCATTTGCCTACTTCCCAAGATCCCAAGTATGTATATAAAATACCAGTGCTCTTATATACATCCACAGTATTACTGGTGGTGTTCTAGCGATTATCACACCTGTTTAGCCCAAAATTTAGTGCTGACTACCAAAAAAAAATTCCTTGTCTTTTTAACACAAATCTACATGTTTCATTGTACTCTTTGAGCAGGGTATTTGTCAGACAGTGACAGTCCCTGATGTGCTGTGTGGGTTATGGCAAACACCTGGATCAGACAATGCCGTGCTCACAGGGGCGCAGTCCAACTGCTGGCAGGAAGCCGAGTGCTGGTTTGTGTTGGCTGCTGCCAGCTCAGAGCTTCAGCCCAAATCCTGGGAAGCCTGCAGCTTGCTGAGGCTCATGGCCATCCTGCAAAGTCCCCTTTTCAGCCCTTGGTTGCTGCCCATTTGATAACATGACCTGTGGTGCAGGGGAGAGGGGGGAAAACCCACCAGCTTGGACGGCATTACATTTAATAAAACACCTGTGTTTCGTTACAAAAATACTGCTTCACTCCAGTGATATACTTTTATTGCTAATTTTAATCAAGTATCTTACAGCTCTCAAATGGGAAAGGTGGAGAAAAACCTGTAATGCCTTTTCAGATTGCTTGTTATCTCTCACTTGTAACTAATTACCCCAGTTGCACTGTTGAAGACTGAGTGGTTTTATGTTTACTCACCAACAAATGACTTTAAAAAAAAAAGAAATCAGACAATTAGTCTCTAGCTATAGTAACTAATTAAGATAAATATTTTCAGAAGAAAGAACTTAACAGAACATCAAGGCACTGACACTGCAAAAATGTCTGGGAAAGTAAAGCATCTATCAGCAAAGCATTTCTTGCCAGTCAGCGAGTTCCACATTTGCATCCCCACCACACTTCATTCTTGTCCTACTCCAGTGAACATAATTAGATATTAAAGCTTTTCTAACATGGTGACAATGTCAGCAGCTTATTGGACTACAGGAAGACTTAGGGACAAATTTTGATTCTCCACCATTGCCAATGTGTGCACTGCCAACAGATGAGTATTTTTACACAAACAGCATTATGGGAAGTACAGTAGCAACGTGTTCTACCATTCCTTTTTCTTAATGTCTTATTTTGTCTCATCAGCTATGCCTGGTCTGTGCTGGTAGTGCACTCCTCACACTTTCTTGCTCCCTTACTCAAAAGGCTTCTGAGCATCCACCCAAGCTCTTGAAAACATTTGCTTTCAGTCAGTGGGAGGTGCAGCCTTCAGCCAGGTACAGCCTGGGCAACTCCACTGGATTGCCTGGTCCTTGGCTCCACTGTGCCAGTCTAGTGCCAGTGACACGGAGCCAGTGTGACACAAACCATGGCTGGAACAGGTTCTGGGGCACAGAGCAGATCCCTCGCCTCTGCACAGAAACTGATGACATTAACACTGCCTAGTGTGAGGCAAGCAAGAAGTGCAGTCCAAAATAAATGATGCACAAGCAGATTGCTTTTCAATTCAGCTGCAATACTACTGCAAGCACACATTGCAAAATCTTGCCCAAGGTATGAATGGAAAGTCTTTATCTTTGACTCTCTCTGTCACTCAAACGACCTTCTCTCTGGCATTAAAATAACTAATAAGGAATTTGGATGATGTAATTTATTTGGTAGCAGAAAAATTACCTGCAGACTCATGGCTCCAGCCCTCACTGCACGCTTACAACCTCAAAGCAGCCTCAAGGAACGAATGGTTCTGTCGCTTACAGCAGGAGACTGCAGTCAGCACAACTTCTTGCCAACAGCTACCCCAACGGAAAAGAGACCAGTGGAAAAGAGCTCACTTACTCCCAGATTAATTTGTCTGTCCATGTTTTGTTTCATTGATTGCAAGAAGCTGATACCCTCCAATTGTATGTTCTCCTTGGCAAGAGCTCTTGTGACAGATAAATCACCAGAAGTTTGGGCAGAGCTGAATAGAGCTCTCCGAAGTGTATTTTGTATCTGCTGTGATTTACTTAACTAAGAGACAAGGAGGTGAAAAGAAAGAATTTTCTTCCTTCACCTTACATCTTCATTTGCTAAACTGCTATTTTATTTCACAAAGAAATGTAGGGTATTCTGACTGACAGCACAGTTTTGCTTTTATGTAAGGTATCAGATGGCAAACATGAGGTAGCTACATTACACAACTCAGTGTGTGGGTATATGCTTTGTCACAACTTGCATCAAAACACATGAAACAGTCATGGGAAGTGAGGTTTCTCCTCTTAAAGATGTGATACAAACATAATGAACAGCAGCCACCCTGCACACTCATTACAAAGCTTTGCATCAAAAGAGGTGGACTTCAAGCTGTTTGATATTTTAATATTTACACTCAATTATCTCTAGAAATTTATTTAAAACAGCATTATTTTTGTGTTACTTAGGAGCTCTGAGTTCCCTTAGAAACTCCTACTCATTCTTAATTATAGTGTAAATCAGCATGTTAACATCAAGCGAGCAACCACTAACTAAAGCAGCTGATACAAATGCAGACAAAGTTCAGACAGAAGTAGTGGCAAAATGCCCAGAAAGTTCCAAACCCCCTCTGAACAGCTCAGTCAACGTAGAGAGATACACAGACCTTTCAAAAGAGATGCGCTGGGTAATAGCAGTTACTGCCAATAAATTTTATATAAATATTACAGAAGTAGTAAAGAGCCCATGCATCAGTACACAGACATGTCACAGATAAGAACTGTGGCTTTTTAAAATGTCAGGACTGAAAATGTACAACAGCCTATAAAATGTCACTCAAGTCATTACATGCTACCAGCAAAGTAAATAATTTATTACAGAAACAATGGCTGAACTAACTCTGCCAAACGAGGTGCACCTATTTCCTCTACTGTGTTGCTGTGTTGATAAAGACATGACATATTAAAAGAAAATGTATGAAATACAGAACTACAAAAGCCAATGTACAGTGATTCACTTTGCTGTGCTATGATACAAGCAAAATTAAAGCTAATCCTTTCTTCTGAAGGAAATGTCACAGACTTCTGTGCATTTGGTAAATTAATATTTATAAGAAGCCCAGAAAGTTTAGTGTTTTTAATACAGGACTAAGATTTCCTCCTGAACATCAAAAAGAGAAGTTGCACTCAAACAGCAGTTTCTTGATTGCAACAAACCTAAATGACACTATTCCCAAGATTTGTTTTCCATCATGTCATTCCGATTAGCAACTATGTACAACTGGGACATCTGCAAAATCCACCAAGTAGCCATAAATTATACATTACTAACTCTTTAAAGTTAACACATAATAATCTTCTTATCAAGAGCCTGCTGACAGCTGCTAGTACTATGTTCCTAATAATTCTCATTACAAACAGACATCTAGGAATGGAAAAACAAGGTATACACAGTCTAGTACCACACTGGTGCAGATACACATATAGTAAGTGAGACTTTACCAACAGCATTGTTTCAAGAACTTACATAGCAATATAACTATAACTGAACACCTTTTATTTAAAAATGTAATCTAAAATTTTACAGCCTAATATGCATAAGAATTCATCACACCCAATTAAATTAAAATGCAGCAGTTGATCACTTTTTATGAAAATTTTGAAAGGAATTTTGTTACGTTACATGCTAATATGGAGTTTCATTTAATTTAGATGATGAATTATCTAATTTTGTTTTCTAGTATAGTAAGGGTATCTAAATTGAACTTGATAGCATCCATGGGGTAACCAAAGTCACCTTTTATGTACTACAGAAAGAGGATAAATTTATTCATTTAAATGGGAGGCAAAGGTGATCTTCCAAAATTCTATCATGAAATTTAATCCCTGAAAAAGAAGGATTAAAAAAAATCACTCCTGGTTTTAGTAATAATATATTAGTGCCAACAAAGTCCACAACAACTGTGGGAAACTGGTTGCAGATGTTTGTATTCTCCAGGGTAGAAATTCCTCTCTCAAGCAAGCCAGACCCAGTCCTGTAACCATACGGTTAAGAGAGCAGATTTTCCAAAGCAAGCTGGAATTTTTAGAAGAATCTTTGTTCACAATTTTAATTCAAAAAGGAAAGCTGCAATTTGCAGTCAATACCCTACTGCAGTCACAGAGCACAGATGAGCTGCTGCAGCACAGCAGAGCCATGTCCCAGTTCCGCAGGGGTGACAATGACCGGCAGCACTGCGCAGGCAGCACCGTCAGATGTTCTGTGCTGCTCTGACAGTGTCCTGGCGTGTTCATGATGCTGCACTCACTGCCCCTGGCCAACAGCTTCTGCCCTGGCAATTACACTGGCAAGGGCTCAACTCGAACAAATGCAGCTACCAGATAGTTTGGATAGGAAATTTCTTACCAAAAATACGTACTTGAAAAATGTCCAGTTCTTTCTGTGCCCAAACGGAAGAAGAACATCAGCCTGAGTGAAAGCTTAACTAACAATATTTTGTGAATAAAATTATAGGGTAGCCTAACTTAAGAACTGCATTGATAATCTGCATTGCTGCAGATAAATATGAATACTCTTTATAGTCTAAGCTGACCACTAGAATGACCACATGCAGTCAATACTAGACCAGCATCTAATCCTTGCATAAGGCTTTCTGCCACAGACAGATTACTATCACATGCTAATAAAGGTAAAAGAAAGGAACAAAAAAATACAGGTAAGACTGGAGAAATGACAATTGACAGGGAGAATGACAATTTGCTGGATGTCAAGAGCTGTGAGTGACAAATCTCCAGAATCTCAAAAGTGATCCTTAACTAAGGATGACTTCCTTACCTAAGTAATGCCTTCCTCTTGTCCTTAAAAAAGACACAATTGAATGAGGCCTCAGTCACATCTCTTACAGCTCTTCTTCACGTGAAGCAGGATTTAAATTTTTTTTTAAATCTTTTTTTTAAACAAGAACTTAGAAAAGTAGCTTGAAAAAAGAGGAGTCCTGTAGTAAACCTGCAGAACCCATAGCACTCTCTTGGGTGGTAGGAGATGCACACATCTTCCAGAAAACTGGCAAGGTGGATGTGTGTGGATGCAGGCAAACTTAATGAACACTCCCCAAGTAACAAAACACATATAAACAGTTAGGAAACCAAATGGTAAGTAGTCAGATCATTTCAGATGGGCTGGCATTCTTAATGTTCCACAGAAGCACTGATTTGACTAATGAGGTTTTCGCAGTAGAAACTGCAAGAATGCAAGATCTGTACCTGCATGAGAGAGGAAGAGCACAGCATGTCTGTCTTAGATAACAATTATGTATATTCTATTTAATTGCATAACAATGTTTCCATTTGTCTTTGTTTAAAAATAATTTAATAAATTCTGTTTATTAATGATGAACTGAAGGCAGAAGTTCACATAAGAGAAAAAGCAAGGCCTCTACTCAGTCATGCCCATGGAACAGTGTGACATTAGCACAGATTAGGATCACTAATACAAATTGCTTCAATAAAGCAAAGGCAAAATTAAAGGTGAATTACTGTAGTAATCTAAACAGAAAAACAATTGCCAAGGAAAGATATAAATAGCATCCGAAATTGCTGCTCTAAGAACATAAAACAGATGGGTAGGGAGAATATCTAGGGATAGAAGAAATCAATCATTTGCAGTTGATATAGATGAGAGCTTAGTAACCTTTCCTGGCCAACTGGGAATTCACACAAAAAAGCAGGGATAGCTTAATGAAGGAGGAAATACGAAGAATATTTCTATTCCAAGTCCCAGAACTCTTACAAGCTTCATGCTTCATTCTAATGCATTCAGCCTACTGGGCAGTCATTGCACTCAGGCTATTTAAAGATACACCAACATATTCAAACACTAAGCTACAGGTCTCTCAATTCCCAGGACAAACAAGAGCAGCTAAAGCATGCACTGCTAAGTTTCCAGAAGTATGTGTTCCCACACACTTGCATAAAAGTTCTGTAAGTATCTATAATCTTCCATAAACTGAAGCATGATAAATATATACACTTATTAAGAGAGTTTGTTTCTTAGTGTTTTCAGCGCATATGTTTAACAATCGTAGAATTGTAACAGTTTGTTGGGTTTAATCTGGTCTTTAAACACTGAAAGAGTTCAGCCTCTTCTTTTAAGAGGATTAAAACATGAAAGCAGCAGGAATTTGGTTATCCAGGCACTTCTGAAGCAAAATTATTTGCTTTGCCACACTGCTCCCTTTTTTATGGCGACTGCTCTCATCTTTTTCATGTATTACTGTAGCTCTTCTGATACAGAAAATTTATTACAAATCTACTGTAAGGAAGTTGAATCAATTATTTAGACCTATATTAAAAAAAATAAACTCATTGTTTTGTATTTATCTTTAAGGCCAATTAAGGAGGATTACATGAAAACATATTCCTAAAATTCTAACATCTTGGTAATTTCAAGCAACTTCTAGTTGTTTTTTCTAAGAAATATTGGGAGGATGTGCTATAGAAAACCTAACCAAGAAAGAGTGTTGGGATTCTGAAACAGACAAGCCAGTACTTAAAATAGAAAGAAAAAAGAAAAAAAAAAGAAAAAAAAAAAGAAAAAAAAAAGTGGGGGAGTAAACTCAGATCACTATAAATTTAGCAATTACAATAAACTGCCTAATCTATTACAGTGACAGCCTGACCTAAAGAGTCCCAAATGCTGCATTTTTCTCCCAGTGGAGACACAAACAAGAGAGCAAAGGTTTTTGAAAGGCCAAATTAAGCAGTGCAGTACTGAGGAGAAGAGCACATGCTAGAAAGCCTGGCAGTGAAACACGCTGACACCAAATACATTTGTGGGCAGGAAGAACACAGAAACGCTGGCAAGGAAAGGCACTCAGGAGAGCCACATTTACACTGTGAACAGAACAGCAGTGCCACGTGTGAACTGGCCCTGGCAGCGTGTGCCAAGGTGTGACCCTGGAGAACTGTCCCAGCTCCCGTCCAGAGAGCCTCAATCGCTGTATTTATCCCTCCCGCTGGATGGGCTTCATGTGGCTGCTGTGGTACTTGCCTGGACAAAAATCTGAAGTAGCAAAGGACTAATTCATACTAAATGCTAATTTTGATATGTCATTTAGTGACTGCAGAGAACTGTCTCTGTGGCTAGACAGAGGAAAATAAGCAGGGAAAAAACCCACATGCCAGTAAACAAACAAGGAAAATAAGGTGAACAATGAAGAAAGCACACACTGAGTCTGTCCTACGGAGCCACTGCTGGTCAGGAAAGGGAACAGGTAATTACTAGAAGAGAAATAAACAGGAAAACAATTCGTATACATTTGGTCCATGCTACAGTTCCTGCTCTTCATGTTGATAGAAGGATTAATACACATTCCTGGTAAGAACAGTAAGCGTGGAACTGCATTGCTTTAAAAATTTATTTATTTATCAGTATAGATTTGATACACCTGTTGAATCTGTTTTTCAGTGCCATATAACCTTTCCCCTTTTGCTCATAAAAGCCACAGAAATGAGAAGAATTGAGGTCACAGAAGTAGCAGTGGCACAGCATTTGGAAGTGTGGATGCACAGTGCCACACCGGGATCTCTCTGGGCTCAGAGGTAGTTGAGATCTCACGCCTTGTAGAACCTTTCAGCTGAGCGTTCTGCTCACTGCAGCTCGGGCTCAGGGAGTGGAGCAGCAGAACAGGGACTAACACAACATGAGAAACCACAAAGCAGTAAAAAGCTGACAGATCTAATTTTAGTTTTGCCAGCCTGGACAGTGTCCTCGCAACGAGCACCAAGTGCGATAAAACTGACGAACAAGACCGACCGCCAAAAACACAGAAGCAGCAGCTCCATCACACAAGTCTTATTTGCATCTTAAATATTTATAATGTGCAAATTTAAGAGACAGAATCTGGCTGCACATCTGTTCTTTCAATCTGAAGGGCTGCCGTTGGATGGAAGCAGCCAAGCAACTGCAGATCCTGCAGTTCCGACACTCACGTGGGGCTGTGCCGGCTCCAGCATCTCAAGGCTGGGGCACGCCGCGAAGGTTCAGCTGCCAAACTTCTCCCCTCTCATTTTATTATTCCTCTTGAATGATTCAGCGATGTCTCTCGTTTCTGTGGCACCAAAAATGCAGCTAAGGATCGATGATGCCAAAAACACCGGCCTCAAAAAACCCTCAGCTTGACTAGTTAATAGAGAAGGGAAATATATTACAAACAACTACCTTGGAAACAAGCAAGATATTTTGATTTTAAATCACAACAGTGTCACAGGCATTAGGTGCTTCTCAGATCTCAAAACATAAAGAAATGAAATGGATCCTATGAATACAGTATCAAATATAATGACATCATATCAGACTGCAAAACTGCACAAAAAAGATACTTATCTGAGACTTGCTAGACAAATTGCAATGAACTAACAAGTAATGATATACTTTATATTAAAAAAACGTAATCAACCTGAGCAGTCTGAAGAAAAAAGCTTCTGTATCTTAAGCTGCTCATATAATGCTAATAAATCTCCATGATAATATAAAATAAGCTGCTATTCCCTCTAGGCCTCATCTAAGTCCTACTGTTCTTATCCCTTACAAAGCAAGATGGACTTTTCCACGTGTCCAGAGGCCAGACACTAAAAGAGAGCATGAAGCAAATATACCTCCACTGAAACCCTGTTATTAACCTACTTTTATTAACAATACCAGAGTTTTAATAACATAAAGGGAATTCAACAGTTTTAAATAACATTTTTTCATCCACCAAAGTGCTCATACATTTTTGTAAATTTTGGTAAAGCCATTAGCATATATTTTCCAAGAGTTGGTATATGCATAACCTTATTATTAAAAACTCTAGCAGGCTCTCTCACCGTTAACCACACTCAGGCCTACATGAAGGCAACAGGAAATTAGATTGTGGAAGAACTACGTAATTTCACTCTAGATGTTAATTAAAAGAAATCACTAAAGCCAGCGAATTTAAATCAATAAGAGAATAAAAGTCCACATTTAGGTGAGATCTAAATCCAAGGCTAAGGCCACAATAAATCTTAACATTACTCGGCCATGTTCACTGATGCTGAGACCTACAAATTGCAGCTTCTTTGCTGCTGAAAGTCACAATCCACCATTCTTTTAATGAAAAGTTGTTTAGGAATATGACTGAGCTTTCATTAGGTCTCTGAGATGTACAGTTCTGAAGGGCATATTTTAATTGTGTGTGTCAATCATAAACCCATCCAATTGTCATGGAAACACACAATCATGAGGACTCAAATGATTAACTTGGCAGCTGAAACAAAAGTTTTATTGCTGCAATTGACTGAAACTCTCTGGTTTGCATATATTAAGCTGAATGGAATTACAGTAATGGCCATGCTGCTGGACACAGTGCTCTGTCAAGACTTTGAACAGATTTAGTACTTAAATTCTTTGTAGAAAACATGCATTATTCTGATTGTATTTAAGCTAGAGCTATCAGGAGAATGCTGGGTCCTTAATATCTGTAATGACATAATCATGCAAAAGGAAATTATTTAGACTGACTGACTGTGAGCTCAGTTTCAGGAGCTGGCTGTTGAAACGAGTAGATATAATTAATTATACTAATTTACATGAACATGTAACCTGGATACAATACAGACACCACAGAGAACTCCAGCATTTCCTTTTACATCTTCATTTTTCAGCTGCACCCAACTCCACACTTGTGAAACATTAAGAACAGGAATTTGAAGAATGTGCAATTTAGACATGTCTGAAGGGTGGCATTTGCCCCTCTCCCAAGTGTTAAGGAAAGGAGAAAGAAAACTGTGTAATAAAGAAACTTTGGCAGGGCCAACCAGCATCTCCAGATTCCAGCTCTATCGGACTGAAAGCAGGAGTTCCATCAGCAGCTTTTAATCCCCTTCTGAAATCAGTCAGTCACACCAGAAGCAGGATCAAGTGATCAGACATCTCGCAACATTCCAAACTGACAATTCAGAAAATTAACTCACTGAATTATTTGTCTCAGTCTTCTGCATAACCTGTACAGGCTACTGTCAGCAAAGTTAACTCTGAAGTTTCAAATTCCTAGGAAAACGCAAAATACTGTCTGACGTCCAAAAAAATATAAAAATATGCTGAAAATGCAGAAAGTAGAATAAATTTTGTAATTCCATTCATCAGTAACAACTTAATGAAACACCACTATTAACATAATAATGCAAATATTTTACATTTACAGAGAATATTTTGCATTTATAGAGATTTTCAACTTGAAACTTCAATGTATTTTCCAAGGGAAGCAATGTTAGAACCAGTAATTGCTATTGGAGACACATCATCATATATCCAAGGAAAATGTACAGCAAAACCTGGAATTAAAAGGAATTTTTTCCTTTCATAACCCTATTCCGATTCTTTGATCACTATGCTGACTCCTAAGAATGGGGAAGCTCAAAAGGAACCAAAAAAATTCCATTAATCCAAACCTGTAGATAACAGCACATATTTCCACACGCAGTTATGATTTCCTGCACATATGAACTGGTGTGTTCAAACATCTTTTGAAGTAATTTTCAGAGTACCTGTGAAAATTTATTAACTTTAGTGCTCATTAGCTGTAGTCTGGGTGTATGTGAGTGCCCAGAGCCTGCAGTGGTGCCTGAGCAGCTGGAGGTTTTAACTTCAAGATTTCCAGCAGAACTATGGCAGATCAACACACAGGCTCACACACATTAATGGGTACACTCCAAATTACAAGGGTGCTGCTGAAATCTTATGTCATTTTATGAGAGGAACAGATTGTTTTCATGTAGTTTCTACGTAACTTTAAACTTGACTGTTTCACTTCACTGTATATAATATTCTTTTAATTTATAGAAACTCCTATTATTTTTTCTTATTACAGAAATTAAAAAGATCACATCAGAGCATTTGCTATAAAACTGGACATCTTTAATTAGCTATAAAAGACTTAAGACTGCAGAAAATCCTCAGGCTTAATCTGGGAAACCGGGAATAAAAGAAAAGGATGAAGAATTTATTTACTGGAAAAAAATCTAATGCAGCCACACATAGTGACATTAAATACTTTATCCAGGAGAGAAATAGGAATGGATAGGGTTGTGGGTATTGGTTTGGGATGGGGGAGTAGTGCTCCTTCAGCTTTTCTTGGTTTGAGGTTTGGCTGGGATTTTTTAAATAGTGTCAGAGCAGTTTCCTTCCTATTGTGGAAACACGATGAGGCAATAATACAGTAAATGGATGAACAAGAGTCTGGTGTGTTGCTCCCTGCAATCAAGGCAGGCACAGTATTTCCCATCTATGATGGCCCACCAGTCCTTCATGCTACAATTTACAGTAAGTCTCAAGAATAATGACCCCTTCCATGCGTGTGTGTCTCCACTGTGCCCACAAAGGTTTGATGGGAACAGCAGCAGGGATGGACAACTACCCACGACCATCAACAATGCAGTTACTGAAGCAGTATCAGATACAGTCCAATTTGGGAGAACACTGGAATAAAATAAAAGCAGCCAAGACTGTCAAACTGTATCTGGAACTGTGGCACTCTTGAAAACCATAGCTGAACAGAAAAAAATGAAACCAATTTCAGGGGTACAGAAATACTTTTTCAGGTTTTAGAAACAAATATCCCCAAGTGCATATTTGTTCATGTTCTATTTCCATTTCATAAAAGACTTGGGAATTACATCAAATTAGGTAATCTGGGTGCAGTGTTCATCTTGAATAGTATCTAGTACCTAGTTACCTAGTCATAGCCCTGAAATTTTATTCCCTTGCCATAGCTCAAAGTTCTTATGTTTATTGTAAAATTGCATAACCTTCACATTATTCCTTTTCAGTGTTGAACTGTTCTTCTGATTACAATCAGGAAAAAAGTCAGAACAACGCTAAAAATGTCACTCTACATGCTGTGCCTTCAATTCAGACTATTATATCAATTTATTCAGAATCACTCACCATCAGCTGCTCTTGGACTTAAACTTCTCCACCCCTTACTAACACACAAACTGCCCAGGACAAGAGATACTACTGAAGATTCTTGTTACACAGAGAACTATTCTCCCAGATACATCAAATTCATAAATAAATGCATAGGTTGTGTCAGAATTTCCTTTGAAGAACAAAGCTATGACAGCTAACATGTTCTATTAAATAATGAGAAAGGAATGGATGCAGCATTGCACCCTGTACTCATGCCATTAGCCCCTACTGGAGCTGGGAAAACTGACCATGAGAGCCATGGCCCTGAAGCCACCGTTTTGAGGATATGAAATTTCATGCCACAATATCTAAAAATATGTAGAAATTGGAACAAGTCCAACATCAGCACAAGTCTACTGAAGTATAAGACTGGCCTTAAATATTTCAGCTATTTCAGCACTGCAGACTCTGACCCCTAACAGTGCCAAGGAAAAGCACAGAGATGAACTTAGAGAAGCGTTTTGCAGGATAGAGTTACACCCAGAAGGAATGGGGGCTGCCACCCTGGATAAGGAATCCAGATGCTCTACTGCAGCAGGAGCAGCGACAGCACAGCCTGAGTAGCACAGGACTGCACAGGAAGAGTTCTCTGAACTCCTTGCAACACGGTGCAATGCAGTGGTTTGCTCTTAGATCTCTGAACCTGGAATCTTTCAGTCAAGAGAGCTCTTTCTCCTACATTTTACTATGATGCAATCTAAAACGACTTTTTATTTTTGTTTGTCTTTTACAAGCTAAGACACTCATATTTACAGCGTTTTGCACTTCCACTGGGTCTCCTAAATCTGTCTGTTTTGTCTGCAACCAACTTCTGATAATTTGATCTGGGTGGTCTTCAGGACATGAAGGAAATTGGTGCACTGCACCTGTTTTTTCAACACATGCAATGATTTATGTCCATCTTCGGTATTGTTCAGATACAGCAGTCCAAAAAGGTAAAAACTGTGTTTGAGAACTTCTGTTCCATTTCTGCTTGTCATTTAAAACTTTGGTTTCTATTTATTCTGAGTCTTTAAAATTTCAGTACTTGAGACATTTCATGCAATAGTCCTTGCAAAATCTGGTTTGATAGACAGTACTTTGAAGATAAAACCCAGACAGATATTTTTTAACTACTAGAATTCTCTAGTAGTGAATTTGTGCTGCTACAGAAAGAAGCAGCAAATGCCTGAAGGAGAATTTCACTTGTTTGGATTGTTTACTAGAGAGATTTAATTGACACACCAGCAGGTTATTTTGCTGATCTCCCTGCCTGTACTCTGGTTCTGCTCACAGATGAATCAATGATGTTGAAATCTTGTTACCTGCCTCTGTGGCTTCAAAACATCTGACTGTGCAAATTACTATTTTTATCCCTTTTCATTTGATAGGCTAGCTGTGTTATGTCCAAAAATGTCATAAGGAGATATTATCTCCTCTTTTAGCAATTCAGTACACCTTATAATTAAGAAATATTTATTAATATTCCTGTATCTGTTAAGCCATTAACCCCACACAACACAAATGAAATTACATCTCCCTGGAACCCTGCTAAGATAAAGCAGGATCAAGATTAAAAACTCTTGCAACTGATCTTATGGCTTCTTTTTATGGTGGTCACTCTTCACTGTGGGGGCAAACTGCCATGAGGAATGTTACCTGTAAGAGCAAGTAACCTACCTGGATGACTGGGAAAATGCCAGGGGTTTTTTTTTGGGCTAGTGTATGAATTTGCTCCAGCTCTGGAGTTACCCAGAGGTGTCTGGCAGCAGCAGGTCAGGGGTGGAGACATCGCCTGCCCTGGCTAACACGTGCCCTCTCCTGGCAAATCCAAGCAACATTCTGTCTCCTTCTGAAGCTCCTGTAGGATAAAATGCTTTTCAGTGCCCAAAATGGTGAATTCTAATAAATACACAGAACCAGTACCTTTGGCTTGAGTCAGGATGTAATGCATTGGCAGAACAACCTGTGTTGGGACTAACCAGGAAGGAGTGTCTTTGAGGTTTGTAAGATTTCTTTGAAGATTAAAGCAGAGACTTTAGCAGAGATACAAGCAAAGATTTCTAAAGAACTCTAAAACTGAAAGTGCAAAGGAAATGGTAAAATATGAAACAGACCTTTCAAGTGTAGCAGAATAAAATTATTTATTTCTCTACTGGTTTAACTGCTTTGCAATATTTTAAGATTATACTTTCTTCCTTCAGGTGCAGGAACTCTAAAGATACGACTTCTACCTACCACAGTTCCTTAACACATCTTACACAACCTCAAGCGTACTGTATTTCCTATTTCCCTTCTCCTGCATCCCTTCTGCACTGTCCCAAGGACACTGCCCATGTTTGCACATTTCTCCATATGGAATTACAGCAAGTAAACATAAATGGGAAATGCATCTCCTCCTGCAGAGGGATGTGTTGCTCTGAAATGGGCAGGAAGAACTGGTTCCTGGCAGACACTGGACAGTGTTCACTCAGCTCACAGTGAATGCCACTGCCAACAACAGGAATGCTTCACTAGGAGTATCTCAAATGTTGCTGCTTTTTCCAACTAGCACAATTCTTGTTCTGTCTGGTCTTTCCTCCCTTTACTTTCCATAGAGAACCAGAACTAACTCAGTAACATTTCAGTTGAAGATTTCTTGCTTCAGACTGTTCTCTGGTTCTGTACCACCCATCCATTTACCCAAATCATTGTAGGGATTACAATCCTTTCCCCAGCTTATATTCTCCAAGGAAAAATGAAAATGACAGAATGTTTCTTGCCTTATCTGTTCCTCATTGATGCAGACCTCTATGGCTAAAATGCTCATCAGTATCAAAAGCCTGGGCATGACTGAACTTTAAAAAAGCTAAACACCAACTGGTTTGATTTACAGACCCAGGAGACCAAGTCAATTACATAAGAGTAAAGTAAAATTAATTTTCCACTCAGAGCTGTCTTTAAAATGTGCCGCCTAGCCTGAAAAATATAAAAATTAGTATTATGTAGATTGCATAATTACTTCTGCTGGGCAAAATGGCTTCAGGTTCCACCTTCACAGTTGTCATGTATCCAGAACACATCAGAAGATCCATCCTGGCAAGGCAAAATCTAAGAATTTTTCCCCCCTATGCCACTCCACTGAGTTCTGTGGACTTGGACAAGCACTGAATATAGAACATCTCAAGCTGTACCAGCCTGATGGTATCTCTGTAACTGGACTGAGTCTCTCTGGCATCTGTTTGGGAAGCACAGCATAAGGCAAGTTCATCAGTTCAAACCTCATAAAGAGATGGTGCAGATGCACTTCAGAGCAGATATTGCAGACTTTATTTTCCATTTGAGAACTTTGCATCTTTTAGGTAATGCACATACATAAATACAGAACATCAGCATAACAGCTTAAGAGATGCAATCTGGGATATTTTAAGCTTCATAAGAGTTTGCAGTTTTATGACAGCATTAAAATGCTCTTTGATTCAGCTGCAGGTTAACACACGGTGCCCCATTTTCATTTCTGTGATAGCTGGATGTTAAATTCATGTGGCACGTGCAGCAGAAGGGAAGCAGCCAAGGATGAGTAACCCCTGGCAGGCAGCAGGCAGGGCTGCACGCCTGGCAAGGCTCCCAGCAGTGGAGCTGCTCGGGAAGGGGCGGCTGTCAGTCCTGCCACAGGTATCCGGCCCTCAGCCACTCACACAAGTCCCCACATCACAAACAACAAATTCACTTCCAGAACTCAATTGTCTCGGAAATTCTTGTCATTCAATATTGTAATTGTATTTCTGTGGCTTAGACTGTGGTAACTGGGAATGAAGCAAGCAGGAAGTGAAGGCTAATTGTGAAAGGTTAAACTCCCTTTTATACCAAAATAATTTTGTTATGAATAAAGGACCCTGAAAAGAAGGACAGCTATTGATGAGCCAGTGACACAATAAAAACTTCATCAATTCCTGAGGTTATTTAGTGTGTCAGTACTGAAAGATTTGAAAGCTTCTAATTTTGTTTTTCACAAAAGAAGCTCCCTGCTGTTAACAACTTCACTATGAATTTTCAGCATTCAACTTCAAATCAGAATCAGTACTGGAGCTTAATACTTCTCTCTTATGTACTAAATCAAACACAAAGCTCAAATTCTGGGCAGAAAGCATTACCAGCTATTTACAGTTTAGGCAATTTCTTTGTATAGATGATAAATTAATCTACATATCTCAATCCAGCAACAGAAGTCTCATTACAGAAATACCTTAAATATTAATTTACATACTCAGTGGAGTTCTGCTCCAAACAGCACCTACATCAATCTAAATAAAGTATCCAGTACATAGATACTATTTTAGGTGCCTTATGCTTCTGTTTTAGTAGGTGTAATGAGAACAGTGGGCACAATGATATTTAAACAGAAAAGAAAGTACAGCTTGGTTTCTGCAGTGACACCGAATGCAATCAATCTGCTAACACCTGACACCCGGTAAGCTCACAGTATCCATAAAAAGTATTACTATGTGTATGTGTTAGAAACATCCATATTCTTGGCTCCTTTCTCTCCTGTAAAGCAGGAGAGTGGAATTGCTCTCCTGAGACTCATAAACAGATTTTGATTTCATCCAGGAAAACTTTCATCTTTCTCTTTGCAACAAAAAAAGTTTTCCCACCTCAACTTCTTTGCAGCTTCAATAAGCCAGTATGATCCATGGCTCTGTGGATAGAACAGCAAGTTCACATCACTAGACACAAAATACTGCAACCCCACAGCAAAAACGATTTTCTGAGCACTGTTTACAGCTTGTGAGACAAAAGAAATTAAGATACATTTATATTAAACAAGTGTAGCCTTCCCTTCTTTCTTATGGGTTCTATAAAACATACTTTATTTCCCTCCATATATCCTACCCTTATGTATAATGACAGTTTCATAAGCCCTGACTCAAAGAGAATAACTTCTGCTGGCCAAAGAAATCAGCCCTGCCTATGCTCTGGGAGATTTGCCAAGGAAAAACAAGCTCCATGGTAAAGGTCATTAGGAATGAGAGAGATTCTTTACGCTGTGCTGAGTACAGAGACTAATCCACTTCTCTTGGTAGGAAGTGTGCAGGTAGGGGATGAGCAAACAGTAGTTCCAGACTCTTCCACTCCTGATTTTCTAAGTATAATCAGGCAGCCATCCATTTTGACCTGCTTTCCTTTTGGTTTTGATGTCATGCACTACAAACCCTAGCATTATGCTTACTAGGACAAATCTATTGTCCTGTGCTAGAAATCCTCTCTAACAGTGTGGGGGATGCTGACAGTAAGGGCAGTAAGTCAGTTGGCTGCTGTTATCATCAATCAAGCATGAAGGCTCTGCTATTCTGCAGCCCGAATTCTTTATCTAACTGATTAGTCATACAGGCCAACTGTATGACAGTATTGCTTCCCAACTCCCATCACAGAACTCCTCCATTTGGAGTATTAAAAACCCAGCTGATGAGGTCAGTGTTGCATGACACAGGGAAAGGGAGGAAGCACGGCAGCAGAGGACAGAGGAAGAGATACAATCCCCTTATCCCTACAGATCTTCATGCCAAAAGGAAGTGAGTGAAAGCTTGAAAATCAAATCAAAAGTAAACAAAGCACAAAAGGCCAGCAAGGCAAGCACCAGAAATCTATTTTAAGGGTCAGAGTGAATTATATAGGCAAAGAAATTAAGCATAGCAAGGAAATAATCATACTGCAGAATTAGCATTTCTTCTCCTGTTTTTTAGACAACTAAGAAAGGCATTTCAGAAGAAGAGTATCAGTAACATAATTAAGTTGCATTTGCTTTTTGCTGTGCACAGGGAGGTTTTCTATTTCAATAGCCCTCATAAGAAAAAGAAATGGACCCCTTAAATAACATTCCCTTGTTATTTTCTCTTTCACATTCTGTACTGTTCCCCATAGAGACCTTATGTCAAAGGTGGCCTCTTCTGACTTTGTAGGAAAGTAAGTACTCAGCTATTTCTTCCATCCAAGAAAAAGAAAAACACCTTGCTCAAGAATCCCATTTCTGGATTGCAATGTATTTCACTTTTCTCAAACACCCTACACATGCCCACATGCCTGCTTGCCAGGAAAGCATTAATTCAGGGATTTGACGAGGAGCTATCAATATTTTAGCCCCAAATCACTCTTCTTTCTGCTTCTTTGACCTACACAAATCTACTTTATATGCTCATGCAGTTTCTCTTGCATTTTTCTTTTCCTGCTGGAAGTCACACTTGGTTACAAAAACCTTTACACGTAACTAATTCCAATTGTATCACAGCCAACAGCTTAATCTAAAAGGATAAGCATTTACTATAATGATCTCCACACTATACAGCAGATACAGGCACTAAAATAACATGCTTTACCCATAAATGTCTACCTTTGGATGAATGCCTTCCATCTTACAGTTTTGCCAAGCAAAATTTTTTTTATTTAGAAAATTATCTTAAAAGCTAAGTTACCAACCCAGAGATGTCTTTCTGTTTCCCCTTTTTTCCAGCTCCCAGCACCACTCTCCTGTTTTAGAGCTTTCATATGCTCTGGAGGTCCGTGTCACTGGTCCATAAACAGATGTACCCTAAGTGACTCTCACACATCTTTTGTCTCCAGTGCAGCATAGAGAGAGCCAGATATTATGCACTATACCAAGGGTCTCTTCTGCTGTTTAAAATATTCCATTCTCACCATACCTGCTGGTTTCAATATTCAGAAGTTAAAGCACTGCTGAGAAGGCACCCAGTGGGATTTCAGAGCAGAATGTAAAGAGGAATTACTTGGAAAAAAATAATCCTGCAATGATGGAGTCCTGCAGTTAGAAAATGCTCCAGTTGCAAAGCCCTCTCCCACCAAATGCTGGGGATATGAAGCAAGAAAAAAACAGATGTGCCTGCCCTGCCATGCTCATCAGATAAACCTACAAAATACACCTTCACAGAGCTGCCTGCAGTATGTGCCACATAAATAAAAACTAATCTAAGTACAATCACAACACAAGACAAATAAAATAAGCACGTTGTGTATGTGGATACTCTCTAGCAGATTGCTCTGCTGTCCTCTATCAGACAGTGATACATATAAAAACAACTGTGAAACAGAAAGAGGAATATTTTGTATTTTTTATTCTTTATAACAGAAGTTGGCTTTTTAAAATTTAGTATGCATCCACAGAGACTTAACCACAGCTGGATTATTCTCTAGTGAGTTTCTTGGGAAAGGACTGACTTAATTTTCCTCATTTGTACTGTGCCAAGCACAGTATGGTCTTAGTCCCAATTGGGGCCTGCAGGCACTGTTACAACCGAGCCACCAAACAAGCAGGGTGATGTGCTCAATGCAAAATTCCTTGGTTTTACAGGGCAGCTTGAAAGATGTGAGGATAAAGCACCACACCAGTGGTAAACATGCCTTGATTGTACTTTTAAAATAGCTGCTTACTGCTGGTTTTTATTGCTTACTCCTCCATTCTCTCTCTTGCTTCTGTTACTACCTCTACCTGGGGAGGTAGTTTACATTTATTATTTGTTCCAAGAGATGCTTAGCTTTTCCTAAGAACAGCATTTAAGGAGAACTATGTACAGCAGTGGGACAAAGGGTTAAAATGGTCCCTTTTTTTTTTTCTTTTTTTTTTTTGCCAGCATTCCTGAATAAATAGTCTGAAACATTTATTTTTCAGCCACTAATGACAGGATAAGTGTCAGACATAATTCAAAAAAGTTCTAGTAGAGCTCTCTGCAGCTTAAATGTTAAATTTATTCATATTTGATTCCACCCTCAGAAAGCCAGTTCTCTTCTGTCTTTCATTGTTTATATTAGATATAGTGAATCATGGAAATAAAGTGACAAGAAACCACATTTAGACTAAAGAAATCATCCCACATCTTTTCAGATTCTCTTTTCTGCTATTTCCGTACCATGCCTCCTATTGAGTCTGTGAGATTGATTACCCAAGCAAGGGCTAAGCATTTATTCTTGACTCCAGTTATTTAGCTGCTCACATTCTCATCTTAGCAGGCAAATTTAGGGGAAACAGATGCATTATCCATCAGTTCCAGAATCTGAATGAGCATATACAGGACTGTCTGTCTGACCTGTGCCTTACAAACAACAAAGTGACAGTAATGCTAAGCAAAGATAATGATGTGAAAGTACCATTAGGTGCCTTTGCTGTGTGTGTGAGCTGTGGTACCCTACAAGAGATGGCTCTCCCTGCATGGAGCAGGGCAAGGGCAATCAAATGCCTGACTTCAGCACCTCTGATCCTATGAATGCAGGGCAGCACATCCTCCCAAAACTGAACTGATGTATTTAAGGTATTAGGTTGGCCACAGACTATCAGAAAGAACATATCCTATAGGAGTGGACACATTCTGTGGCCCTCAGCCTGGTCAATATGCAATGGAAGAACCCCAACTTACACCCACAGGAATGATCCAACTATTACTGTTATATTTCAACACTGAACATATTTAAGTCAGCATTGTGTGTCAGCCACAGAGAGTGCGAGGGCTCAGTATGTGAAAATGGGAGTCTTCTTACTGTTTAGCTCCAGCTAAAAGGGTTATAGTTTATGGTTTATGACTGAGTGAAACCTGACAAAGCTTCAAACCACTCACATATGCCCAGTCTTACACGGACGTCATAAAAGGTTTAAAGACATTGCTTTAAAGAAGGGTTGGACCAGACGATCTCCAAAAGTCCCTTCCAACATATATTATTCAGAGATTTTAAGACAAAATACATTCTGGTCTCTAAAGCCTTCAAAAAGGACCCACACCTTGAGGCCTTTATTCCTCTGAATTTCCAGGAGGTCAAATGCTGACAGAAATTGGGCATTAGCAATTCCTTTGAAGTCCATGGAAATTACAGCCCCTCACCCCTTCAGTAGGTTTTGATTTAGAGTTTTTAGTGTGACTACTATCATGAAGACAGGGCTTGGTGTAAAAACTCTGGTATAACACTTTTGCCTCTCTCCCTCCCATCCCAGCATACACTCACACACAGTCTCCATCCCACATCAGACATGCTTCTTCACCCTACTCATCTGCTTGCAAACACTTCCTTTTACAACTACCCAGTGGAATCAGAGCACAGGAACAGGAGACGCACTCTTAAAGGCTGACTCCATGTTCTTACCCACCTACAAAGCCAAGTTACTAATCATGGGATAATCTCAAAGCTATATATCTTCATGGAAAGGAGCTGGTACACTCTACTAATTACAGCTTTATCAGGAGGCTGGGAACATTTTCACTCAGAACTAGCACAAATACTAGTCTCTTTAAATGCAGCAGACAGAAAGAGCTCCCCCTGCTTTCCAATACACAGCATGTGCTGTTGTGAAGCTTTATTTTAAAGACAGATATATAAAGGCAAAATGAGATTAACAAGCAGTTTCAGCATTGTGAATTCCATACCCAGGCTGCATAAAGTCCAAGCTGATCATTCCAAATTAACTTACCTTTCTTCCAGTGACAGTGAACACAATACATCATGCTGGAAGAGTCCTTCCTGTACTTTTAACTGACAGGCCAACATATAATTAAATGAAATCTGTTTACAAGTCTCAAAGTATTTTTGAAGTACTGTTTCAATTACAGTGCTCAAGTAACACATTCTAGTTTCATTTCCACTGCCACCCTTTCATCACATTTCTGTACAGAAATTCTATCCAGAATGAATCCTGCTCCACGCTGGCCACAGCACAATCCCCTCACGGCTACTGCTGCCTGTAGCAACAAGGGATGGAGAACAAGACCAACAGAGAGACGGGTGATGACTACTCAAAATAATTCCAGCATTAAGAGGCAACAAAGGATCCTCTTTCTCTCTTTGGACTCACTAGGACCTACATCACCGAGACAAAGGATATGTTGCCAACTTCTCAGACAAACTGCATCAAAGATGCTGCTGCTGTGGAAACTCCACAGGCTCTCACTTAGGGTTTGTTGATTTGCTCAGAACAGCAATTCACGTGGAAGTGTGAGCAGACTTGTGTTTTAGGAGAAGCTGAGAATTCTTAAAATGTTCCCTCTTATTTCTTTGAAAACCTTTGTTCTTTACTTGTTACAGAACACCTAAAAGAACAACTTCATTCATTACTTATAATTGTTCTGTTGTGACACAAGAAATAAAATTTGGAAATAAATCAAGAAGATCCATTTTGCTGCTGCTTCTGTCAGTATTTCAGGCTAAACAGAAAAAATACCATGTAGCTTCTTGCAGCTCAATTCTCCTGAATCACAGAGAAATAACAGACTTTGTGTCACATGATGCAAACTTTTACCAGTGGCACTGTTACCCATTGCCTTCATAGCTTCATTTTTATTTCTATACCTTAAGTTCTCTGATTTATAAAATGAGAGCACCACCCTTAGAGGTCCAGCTCAACTGTGTAAAAGTTTACTCTGATTTCTACTGAGGCTAATTATTTTTCAAAATACAGTACTTACTATTGTCCTGACAGAATGAACAGTAAATAACCCATGGACAGTAATAAAGCTCTGTGTATGAATCAGACCTCAAATGTAATTGGCTCCTGAGTGTGCTACAAAATCAGAGTATTCTGACCATCCTGTGAAATGGTAATGTGCATAGAATCCCAGAATCTGCTGACTTGGAAGGGACCCAACAGGATCAGCAGGTTTGATTTACTGATTTAATAATAATGCAACCAATGGACAAACAAAATGTTTGTGTTGTTTCCAGGAAAGGCAACACAGGAAGTAATTGCCAATGATCTCATTAGTCATGTTTAGCTACAGTCCTCCAGATATAGCTCTAAACAATCTTCAGGGAGAGTAAATAACCATTTTCTTTGATCATTATGTACCAGTGAGCGAAAATCCTGTACATCTAAAGCAAGTTCTAGAACAGGTTTTCAAAGCCCATTTTTTGAATAAATAAAGATAATGCCAAAACTCCCAAATCTAAAACTAGTAAAACAACACAATATGGATCTGGGAAAAATGTCAAGTGCTTTCTTTGTATTTTCAGTGCATAATTAGTGCTTATGCAGAACTTCCTCTGCAGCTGGGATACACTGTGCCATCTCTGAAGAGATAATCATGGGGGAACTGAGGTTTTATTAAGTCTGTTTATGAAGTATTGTAATGAAACAAGAAAATGTAAAGGTTAAAGATTGAAGTTTACTCTTAACTCTGATGTAAAATGAAGATGTTTGCTCTTGCTTTTGATTACACCTTCTAGTGCATGAAGGCTGAAGGTGTATTGCTCTTGTTTTGATTTGGGTGTAGGTCTTGATGCCACAGATGTACCTACCCACAGGTATAACACTGGGTTACTGAGCTCCTGTATCAATCCATTCTCCCTCAATGGGATGGATGGGAACTGTTCTATCAGCAGCTCACTGCACAACACCCCCCAAATGCTTCACTATTTCACAACCTTCCGTCACCCCTAGAGTGACTTCAGCATTTCAGGCAATGTTCAGTCCTCCCAAACACAATCACTTCCACTTCCACTTGCCTATTTCAGCCCTACACAAAGAGGGGGATTTATAGTCTGTGACCTCCTGACCAGTAGATAAAGAAACATGGTCCATGAAGAGGGTTTTGTTATATCACAATACAGACATAATTTCCATCATTAACAATGTTAGTTATTCCACAACACTTGTGCTTGAGTGTACATTAGCTACAGACTTTTGTCTGATTTATTCTTTTCCAGTTTTATAATTTCCTACTAAAACTGGGCTTTCTTTTGGACATTCATAAAGTTGTGATGTTGTAGGACAAGTGGAACAGCAGTACATCAAATGGAGGTGAAATTCCTTTTTAAATTACCCCAGAGGAAACTGAGTAAGCCCAACAGAGATCCCATGAGATCTGAATGATCAGTAGACTCAGTGAAGAAGATCAGTTCTACAATCTATGGGGGAGATCAATTAATCAGGAAAATGTGTGGCATTTCTAAGCCAAGGCATTCCTGTGAGAGCCCTTTCAACCATTTGCCTCTAGACTGCAGAATCATGAAGCTCATGAGGAATGAAAGTAAGGACACCTACAGAGTCTGCACATGACAACAGGAGGAAGCAGCCAATTAGCATACTGGTGCAGTGATCTAAATTACAGTTAAGTCTGTAGAGGCTAGAAAGGATGCTCCATCATGTCACTAATGACTTATGGGGATAGGAAGAAGGCAGCTTGGTAAAACTCCTGAGAGGCAAGAGCAGGGATGTACTGAGACGATACAAAAACACAAGAGAAACTGCACCCACACCTTGCTTCAAAACCCTGCTTCTCAGCAGAAGAGACTCCCTTTGCCCTTCTTTTCTCTCTCCTCAGCACTTCTGAAGCTGTCCTCCAGCTTTGTAATCCCTTGGGAGCCCTGTGTTACACAGCTCCCTCTACCATCCCTAAGGCAGATGGTATTCCCTTCACACACTCATCAAAACCATGTCAGCAGGGAGAGGCTTCTGAGGGACAAGCAGTGCTTTCCAGCTTTTCTTGGAGCTAGCAACCAACTGTGCAGCAAGAATATACTCTTTTCATTAAGAGAAAAACTCTGGTACTGATCTGACCAGGTTTTGATTTGTTCCTCGGTGTATCATTATTGCTGGACATAGGCAATTATTTCAAACAGGCATAAAAACAATTATGTGCTTGGTATGCAAGTCCCAGAAACATCTATTGCTATCATTTTTTTCCCAGCTTTTACTGTAACAAGGCCCTGAGTTAGAGGAAAGGAAAAAAAAAGAAAAAAATCAATAAGAATCACTGAAAGTGTGCTACAGGCACATAAAGTACCAGATTTCACTGGCAGCAGTGCCACACCAATCAAACAACAAACCACCACCTATTAAATCCAATCTGTAGTCCACACAATGGCCACTGCTCTGCTTACACTTAATTCTATTAAATCACTCATTTTCATGTGTGAGCTTCAGAATAAGTATTTGACCCAAAACACAGTGAAGGTGTCTGTGCACAGAGGCAGGACTCTGCAATCAGCAGCAGTGAATCACCAGGTACTTGAAAGAGAGAACTATGGTGAAAAAGTAGAAAATAAAGACCACAGATTTCTAGGGATTATTTTATTCCTGCTAAACTCACTCCATTTTTCAGTACATCTGCTTCAACTTCCCCTAAGTTCTAGATCTTCAATCCAAAATATCACTGTGGAACCCCTACAACTCTCCAGGAATGATCCCATCAAAGTAGGAAAGACTTACTGCACAGTCACTAATTGCAACCAGCCTATTCATGCAAACACTAATACATGCAACTGCCAGATGCAAAAACATCTCTCATTCATCACATTCTAACTCTGAGGCACCAGGAAAACATGAAGAATTACAATTACATTTCTAGGGTACAATCAGTGACAATGAAAGCATTGGCACAATATTCCAATATATTATGCCTCAAGATGATCCCGCAGTTGTGAGGGGCAAGGTGGACAACTGATGTATGTGTAGGAGTGAAGGAGTCAACTGTAGGTTCATGAGAATCATAAAAAAAACAGAGACTTGTGCTTCCATTTTTAGTAAGACACTGGCAGGAAATTCTAATCAAAAGCTTTGAACTTTACCTCCTTCAAATTTTTTCCTCTCTTAAAACCCAGGCTTACATTTACCACTGAGATACTAATAAAGAGCAGCTCTAAACACAGAGGTAGGTAAGGATTCCTTGCATTCTCTCTGCACTCACATCAGTGTTTTCTGGAGGGCAGCCTCTGCCCGCCCTCAAGCCACCTGGAAGCCACACAACCATAACTATGCAAGGCTCTGTGCCACACTGAACTTGCCTGCAAACATCCCAGCCAGGAAGCAGTGCCACCCAGCTGGCTTTGCCACAAACCAACACAAGGTATGAGGTAGGCAGCGCAGCAAGCACTGTGCTTCTAATGTTACAGATTATCACCATGCACAAAACAAGCTACAAATAAAAGCCATGTTAATTTTGACTCCCATGCTTGTTTCAGTAGAACATCAGTAGCTGAATAATTCCAAGCTCTACTGGAAATGCAGGAAAATCACAAGCCATTCTGACAAGCAGAACAAAGAAGAGGCTTGGCCCTCCAGAAAGGTTCTGAATATGAATGTTCCAAGGGACTCTGCACAAATGTACGGGCTTAACACATGGAGAGCCCTTCTCAAAAATTATGTCCAAAATGGCATGAAGGAAAAGTTTAAAAGTTAAAACATAATGGGAAGTAATATAACTTTTAAGATTATTTTCATTCCAGAGGATCCAAATATGAACAATTTGTGATCTACAAAAAGCGAGAATGCAGATACTGTCTTGTTAAGTGATTGCAGCAAAGTTAATACTTCAGGCAGCATTATGTGATCTGGAGATCAAGCAAAGATAAAGGTTTCCAATACTGATACCAGCATTGGTCTATGCAAAACTGTCACTGATAGGATCGGGAAGACAAGTGAATAAGAGATTTTTCCACCCCTGCAAAAGGCTCAGGGTTACTGGCAGAGCAGCTCTGTGAGGATTATTTGCAGAATTCATGTCTGTCTCTTGTTTCAACACTGTAAGTTTAAAATCAACCTGGGATTTTTCATGCACTTCTGCATAAAATAGAGAGAGGAAGACAATGACACTGGAAAGGTAAGTATGCATTTTTTAATTGACGAATTGGCTGTTGCTATTAGTACAGTAACAGAGGTGCATCATACACCCCTGTCCATTTATCTACTTTCTAACTACAGTATTCAACCACTTAAAGAGGAGGTAAGCACAATTTTTTTGGTATTCAAATGAGTACATGACTGAGTGAAATAAATGTCTCTATATGAGTAAGAGCTACAAATTTACCCTGTACTAGAAAAGTAGCTCCTCGTTCTGTGAAATAGCTTCTTCATAATGCAAGTGAGGGATAAGGTAATAATCAGCAATTCATATGAAATCCAAGCTACTTTACAGCCAGTGAACCGACAGCAGACTTTGAAACAGAAGATATATCAAGCCTAATATCACAAACAAATCCCAGCACAGATAATTATATAGCCAGCAACAACGTCATACACTCTAAACTAGTCAACCCCAATGACTGCCAGTGGGCACTGAACTTTAATCTTCAGCATCAAAGCACCAGCACTGGTTCAACTGACTTAAATGAGCAATTCTTTTAGCTGGAACTAGTAACAGCCTCTTCTTTGACAGTCAGATCAGCCAACTGAGAAATCACACAACAGGCTTCACCAGCGTGTTACACCTCCAGTAGTTCCAACTGGAAGGAGCATCCTTTTTTCCTGCCCTAAGCTACAGAGCAGTCCTGCTGTTTAACAGCTTCTGTGTTTCTCCCAAAGCTGCTTGCACTTCAGCTGTAAATCAATGACTGCTCAGCATACTTTATATATTACAGGGACTTTTCCTAAAAAAAAGGATAAAAGTAAAAAATTTCAGGAATTGATTCAGTACTTCAGTCAATTCCCAACAACAAAATATTGATTTTCTCAATTAATTCCTACTATGAAATTACCAGGTTCCTGTAATGCTAGTAATGTAATGTACCAGCAGCACTCTGGTAAATTCTACACCACCTATTGGTTAGAAAGCAAAAGTAAGGTTTTAAACATATCTGCATTTTATACGGTGATTAAACTTTAATTACAATTATTTTTTTACAGTAGTTATTAAAGGTTGGATTTTTATAAGCCAAGAATTCTCACATCATAGGTCTCAGTAAATTATAGGATAAGCACCTTAAGTGATTATGGATGCATGCAAATATCTGTACTATTTTTAAAGATATTGGTGTAATTCACTAGACTAGAATAATTTGAATTCCTTTAAAATTTAGTGCTTAACATATTTTAAGATTTTGAGATGGGAATTTTTCTGTGCAACTGACTATTTTAAACCTGTATGCTCACATTTAGACATAATACAGACACTACATATTTCTCATGTTCATAAAGAGTCCAGTGAGACAATCTTACAAAATAGTATCTTTTACTAAATGATCAGACAATTGAGTATTTACCCAAGACCAAAATTAGGATACAAATCTTTAAAACATTTGCAGGATTACTCATTTTAATCCAAATACTGCAGTCAGAAATCAAGAGAGGTGACTATCAAAAAATATATTTTCACAATTACCGTTTATCAAAAATCTCTTAGGTCACCCGGATTTGCATTCATTTGGTCACTTCCTAGATTACATGCATAATTCTATCTTAGGAACTGCAGGAAAGCAACAAGAAAAAATTGAGAGTAAGTACAGAGGTAATCCAACTCCTTATAATCGCTCCTCACTTGAGGAGTTGTCTGCCAGTGGTGATGTCCTAAGAGGTTAAATCTGTGTACCTGGCTGCACAATTGGTAGGAGTTCCCTAAAACAGTGGTAACCATTTGAGCAGAAATAGAAGGCATTGAACAAAGAAGTCATCAATGCAGCTCAGCACTTTGCAGCAAAGCTCCTACACCACCAGATCTACACCTCATCCCTCCACAGACGACTGGGAACACCTCGGCCTTGGGTAAATAAAGACTGCCCAAGAGGGAAGTCCCAAGAGGCATTTTCCTGAAATAGGGATTTTTCTTCACAATGGTGAGTGGACTGATTGTGCTAAAAAGGTAACACCAATTTAATTATGATGAACCTGTCTTTAAGTCCATCTCTAAAGAAGTCTGCAGTATCAACCTCCAGTACTTTTATTCCGTTGTAACATCTTCAATACAGTTTCTTCCTGTTCTCAGAATACCTAGTGTTATCCAACAGGACCACAACAGCTGCATATACACCATTCTCTGAAAATTATGAGCTCCAGAATAAATTATTCAGTAACAGAATTAGCTATTTCAGCCTAAATAGGACACTAATCTTAATTGAATAAAATCTGTGTAAAGAATAAATTTACACTGTCCCGAGTGGCTGGGAAGCACTGCATCCCAGGCACTCGGCTTCAGCAAGTGGCCACTAAACCCACCACTGCTACCAGAGACTTTGTCAGACATTCACAATGCAGGATTTATAAAGCATCTAAAGATAAAAATACACAGGTTCTGGAATTCACTAAAATGCCCAAGACAAGGGCGCCTCCAGTTCTGTATGTTAACGAGCACTGGCGTATTAATCAATACCAGCAGCTTGAAAAATTTCAGTGTACCTTTCAATCCCTAAATGACCAGCTCATATTTTATATCCTGGCTTTCCAGTGATGGTGCTGCTTTACAGGGTATTTTCCCTCCCCATCTGACTGCTGCCTGACAAGAAGCCATTAACAGCTAATATACACCACTATGGCCTCCTTGCAATAGGTTTGCACTAAAGCTTTTGCTTCTGCACATGAAATTCACCAACTGCCACATTCCAGGATGGCTGAAAAACTACACATAAAGCCTCAACAACCCCACATAAGGATCATACAGCACTCGAACCTCTGGTGAACTTAGGCTGAAAAAAAGAAAATACCCAAACCCACGCCCACCCATGACAAAATCAACACCACA
Source organism: Hypocryptadius cinnamomeus (assembly GCA_013400635.1). Lineage (NCBI taxonomy): Eukaryota > Metazoa > Chordata > Aves > Passeriformes > Zosteropidae > Hypocryptadius > Hypocryptadius cinnamomeus. The sequence continues at coordinate 197,027 of VYZP01045256.1, forward strand.
TTTTTAGTGATGTTGCCTGGTATCAGTAAAGCCAGTGTAACAACTGGACCACAGCTGCAGGGAACAAAGAACCACCAAGTGCTGCAGGCAGGGTCAAGAACTGGTAGTAGCCTTTACAAATGAGAGGACACGCTAATTCTGCTCTGAACAGTTCTTTACACATGTTAAAAACCTGTACCTAATAGCTGCAATGGATTGTAAGCAGTAGTTCTTTTGCTTGTGCATTTGTTTCAGATGTAGAATGCCAGAAAGGAAACATCATTTGGAAGAACAGAGTTTGAGCACGTGGTTCTCACATCATCCTGTCCAGCAGCATCTCACTCTGCAGGACTGTGCTTAGAGACCAGAACCTACACCCAACCACAAGAGGAACAAAAGAAATGCAGGAGCTTTCTGAGGCAAATGCTGGTTTGGAAAACCTGCACATTCCTTTTTCATTACATCATCATTACATATGTACATAAATAGTATATATATGATTCCGTGTACCTGCTGGAATTAAATAAAAAAATAAAATATCCAAGCGCAATGAACAGCAGAATATCACAGGCCTTATACCAAACTTATTTAACAATTACATTTAGAAATTGATGAAAAAACCTCAGCAGTGCCACAGCTCAGTAGCTATAGCAACCTGCTCAGCTTCTCAGAAGAATCAAATAAGATAACCTGCCCTAAAACAGATGCAAAATAGCTGTCACTGCACATATGTGGTTTCAGAGACAGAACACAACCATAAAAATTATTTTTTTGCAAATCACAATGCTCCCTTTGACAGAAATAAAAAAGCGACCCTACAGGCAGTGGGTGAGAATTGAGTTTAATTCCTTTACTCTCAGTGTTTTAAAAGCTAAATCATTTATCTCAAAGCTTAATTGTGCCTTTTAACAAATTAGACTTCACTGGAAATCATTATCTGTCTCCCCCCTTCTTGTTACAATTCAAAGGCAGCATCTGTTAAAGAGCAAAAATGAACCATTTTCCCCTCATTACACAAAGAGCAAAAAGTCATCCCAAGTTCACATTACTTTAGAAGGTAATTTCTGTTCATCAGAACAATTTGGTATGTGTTCACTCCTTCGCATCCAGTTTTGCAGGCTAATTTCCTCAAATATTTCGACTTAATTTGGTTTGTAACCATTAACTACGATTACAGAAACCACATGTTTCTCTAAGTTAGCATTCCATGCCAGCACCGTTAAAAATATTCTCTGGGTTGTATCTGTTATATTGTAGGATCATATATTCCTCATAAAGCATTACCAGCATGAAAAACAAAACCCAGCAGTTCCCAGAGCCCCTGTGGGCCACTGGGCTGCTCCACGTTCTGGAGACCAGGAGAAGCCGTGGCAGGAGGCTCACCCTGCTCCAGGGAAGGGCTGCTCAGCATTGATGCTGCAGAGGAAGGATCCCAGCAGGGCACATCCCGGGGATGAGCCGGAGACTGCCCTGCACTGCCCCAGCAAAGCCTCTCCTGCCCACGCCCGGCTGTGCCACTGCTCCTTCCACCGCTGCCACCATCCCAGTGCAACGCCAGAGAGGAGAACAGCGACTGGCACAGCGCGGGGACCAGCTCTGGAGTGCAGCTGCTCCTTACGAAGCACAGCAAAGCCTTCCTGCCCCTTCCCAAGGAGCCCTTTCCCTCTGCACCTCGGATGGCTGTACCCTCCACAGACCCCCACTCACTCCAGACACTGCTGCTCCAGCAGCTTTCTGGGAACAACGCTGCTCCAGTTTGGATTAAGCCTCCCTGTGCTACAATTAAGACTGCAGAAAGAGAAGGCACAGACATTAATTTTGCACTGCAAGGGACCAAGTCAAGGCAATTAACAATGAAATATTAATACTGCAAGCCAGTGTTAAATTTGTGGTCTCATTCACAGCAGAAGAAGAAGTTCTAAACAAGTCAACTAGAAGCAAAAATGTCAGTGGAATTTGAGCTTAATAAAAAACCTCACAGAACAGCAAAACCAAGAGAGTTTAGGAGAACTACAACAAACAGAAGCTTTCTATTTTTTAAACAAAAACTTCTAAAGTGTAATCAGTGGCTTCTTGTGATGGGCTCTTCCCTTATTCTACTTGTGCTCATAGACAAGCAGAACAGATTCTGAAGACAAAGCTTTGTCCCGATTTAAAAGTTTGATAACCCGTCTTTACATCTTTGTACAAGTTTATAGACACTTCAGCATTAAGAAGAAAAAAAATTAGAAGAATTGAGCACAGGTGCTCACAGAATGCTCTACCTATTCTAGAAAGCACTGGGATTCATTTTTTGTCTTCAGAGGGAGATATCTTTCCTAACTCCCAACAAGCATGTCTGCCCAAGCGGGTCACCCAGAAATCTGAGAATTCTGTGCCTTTAATAGAAATCCACACTTTCACTCCACAAATTCAATTTGCTGCTCTGAATTTCAAGATTATCAGTATTGAGGTAAAAAAAATAATTTAAAAAAACTCTTAATTTCTCTTCCATATGAATTTAGACTTGTTCAAGCCCTTACATTCAATGTCCAATCCTATAATAAGGAAATACAAAATAAGTAGTGCAGACTGCTTCATCCCTTTGGAAAGAAAGTTCAAAGAACAGTCAAGCAAAAACTGGAAGCAAACAGCATGATAATAAGCCATTTCACTCCACTGGTAAGAGTTTGAGCTTAGTTACCCAGCAGTCTGGATTCCAGTGTGCAGCTTTCCTCTTACTAAAACAGCATCCATCACTCCACTTCAGTGTAAGGCTTCAGAGTATTGAAGGGTAATCCCCAAAAGGTAGAAAAGGGGTAATGCTTCGGATGCTGCTACAATATGCAGAAACTCCCACCCCATCTTGGATTTTATGAAATGCTTTCATTTGGTTCATCCAATTTAAAGAATCACATCAACATTTGTTGTTCATTTGGACAGCTCATTTCATCATGTCAGACAAACACTACAACAGGGACACGAATCCATTTATCAGCATGGAGGCAACAACGTCCAATTACTTGCAACTGATGCTCTCTATGCCTGAATTTCCATATCCCAGCTATTCCAGTTGGGTCAGCTGGCTGTTAAAACCAAAAATTTAATAGGGCAGATGGGCAGCATTGTCACAGTCAAATTGGTAGTTAATGCTAACATTAAATTAGACAAAGGCCCTTCCAAAGTCATTGTGGATTTTTAATTAAAGTATTAATTTATCTGGACTCAACGTACCCATAAAATTCCCACTGTTGGCATTACAGTTGTGAAACTATCAGAAACCTTCCTGGAGCCTGGTCTTAGCAGAGAAGCAGCTCCAAGCCTTGCAAAATTCCAGTGGAAGCAAACAGATTGGGGTTTAATGCTGAGTAACTCTCTGACAGCAAGGGTCCAGAAACCCCACGGTTTATAATGGACCATTATCTTCTGAGGATGTATAATTGCTATAATCTGCTGCCATCAGCCAGTGTCTTTTTTGATAGAAATCTGGTACTCTCAAAAGAGGCCTTTTCCTGCCTGGCTGTGTTGTGCATGGAACAGAGGAATATCTGGAAACTCTGAGGGAGTTGTGCAGGCCCTGATTTAGCCCACAGGAGTGGGGGCCGTGCCCTCTGAGCACACATCCAGCAGCTCCAGAGTTTCCATCAGCACCGTTTGTGTGCTATGCACACACTGCTCACATGTGAGGAATCCAGAGGGCTCCAACAGAGCCCTGGGCAGCAGCAAAGAAGGGGAAGCATGTTTGTAAAAGCAGAGGACATATCTGGGATTTCCAGCTGTCAGGAATTCCACAAACACAGAGGCAAAACCCTCTTTAAGAATGACTTACCACAAGTTTAATGAGGTATTTGTTGAAAGTGAATAATGCTGATAACTGCAGCATTTGAGCATTTTCATGCAACAGTCAGCAAAAACTGCCCTATTTTCATAATGCAAAAAGAGAGTCCATTCCATTACCAAGGTTAATATACACTTTCTGCTATATGTAACAGTAAGACTGAGATCAAAAGATAAAGAGGTGGTATATACTAAAAAGAGGGATTTTTTTTTTTCAGGAGCTGGAGGTGGTACATGTTATCCAAGACTTACATAAGGAGTTCCATGTGACTCTGTGGCTGTTGCAGAAAAACCCTGCAACCAAATCTGGTTTGAGATAACTTCAAACATTAGCTCTGTATTTGGAACTTTTCAACTACACGTCAAATAAAACAGACTTAATTTCACTGGCATTGAGTGAACACAGGAAGCAACTTCATTTCCCACTCAGATTCTAAACTGTATCTCTGGCAGTTTTTGAAGTTCCCTTCTCTTTAAGAGAAGCATTAGGATTCAGTGACCTGCACTCTGGGAAAACTGTGGGTGGGTTTCCACTTAAACACACGAATCATTTTAAAGCATTTATAATTTTACTTTCCACTTCAATTTTCCCAGGGGCATGAGAAAAGGGGATTTTAAGACAAAACTATGCATCCATAATGCTAAATGGTTTCAGCATCTTAAACTGTAGTGAGTGATGTTTCAGCTGAAATAAAGATGCACAGCTATAAAAATTGAAAGTCTTTAAAGACCTTTGTGCAATCTTCAAAGATCCTTGCGTCCAGAATTTGTGTGGACTTCTGTAAGTCATGATCCTTCAGTCTTCCGTAGGCAGCTTTACAGGAAAAAAAAAAAATATTATACATGTCTCAGGAGCATTGGCAGAAAAAGGATTAATCTTGATCAAATATGTTTTTTTCCATCCCTCACTTAACACCTCTCAATCAATGTCAACAATATTGTAATTGACCTAATTTCATGTCAGTCACTCCAACTATTTTCCAAAGATTTTTTCATATGTACTTACTCAAGTGGAAATGTGGGCAAGTCAGTCTTTGGGATTTTTTTTAATGTCAAAAAACACACGATATCAAGCATTCACACTTATGATCAATTTTAGCACCCCAATACACAGATGAGAAAAAAATCACAAAATATTTATTCCTCATCCCCTTTCATTCCCTTTCTTTTACTTAAGTGTTGCAACAGTTGTCTTTATGAGAGCATTGGAATCTTAAATACTGACAAATGGCCATGGACTTACACCTTAAAATCACGTTTGGAAAGCTTTACACTTAATGAGTTTATGACCAAATCTCAATTACATGAGCAAAGAAGTAGCATCTTTTGCATATCCAGATATTAATGACGGCTATACAAGAAGAGGTGGTCATACCTAGATACATTTGATGTGATATATTTTCACAAGTTGGGGAAATTTTAAGACTATTCTTCCTAAATATAGAGCACAACCAAGTACAAGGACACTTAATTTTTAACATATTTTTCATATGGAGTACTTAATCTGATTGAAATCTTCACAATTTAACAAGGAGGCTATTTTCTGCAAAACTTAATCTATTTATCAGTTAAATATGATAACATTTATAGAAACCTCTTGATGGAAGCTTGAAAGATAACAAGGCCCTGTAATTTTACAATAATGTATTTTAACATATTCTGCAGCTAAAGACAGATTATCTTATGCTTCATGTTAAAAATAGATTTGTTTGATATTAATCTTTGGTGCTGTAGTACAGCACCAAACGTGCTGCTGACCTTGCCATTATTACAATAACATGTCAGTCCTTGGACTTTCTCCCTGCTGAGAGTCCAACTGTGTACACTGGTTTGTTCAAAACATATTGCTGAGAGGAAAAAACCACAATTTTCCCTCCACAAGATAATAGATAAATGTAATCCAGAGCAGTCATTCAATTGTCTGAACAGCATTTCTTCTAGGGACACATTGTGTAGTATTAAATTTTCAGGCAATTAACATCAGGCATCGGTTGTACCTTCAGCAATTCCTACAGAGTTTTTTATCCTTAAACAGGCAAGGACTTGGCACAGTCTTCTCTCCCTGCTCAGTACAGCCTCTCTCTTAGACAAGCAGATGCATCTTCATAATACATCAGTTTAGGTTGCTAAACATATTTGTTTCATTATAATCAGATTATATTTTTTCTCACCAAAATGAGCAGTTTAAAATATCCAGATTTAGATCAAAAGACCAACTGCAAATTCTCCAATCACTTTAGGAATATTACCTATCTCAACAGAACTTTTCATTTCAAATGCTATTGAAAGCATTTTAAAATGGTTTGACACATCATTTACCCTGTTTTTATGGACAAGGAGAAGTTTTCAAGATTCTGTCCAGAAACCACTGCTCTTAAGACAAGTAATCATTAGCAGCTGAAAATTTAAGGAATTAGTTTGTCAAGAAAATTATTCTACAGTGCAGCAGAACTAAACAAGGCTGGGTTTAATGTGAAATCTAGTGCAGATTTGTAAAGCCTACACATGCTAATCAAGTCCTCTCCTTAACAGTATCAAAACACAGAAAGGATGCTTACACCATGCATACTGTGCTTTCTCATTTCAGATCCTTAGAGAAAGGAATTAATACTTTTTTAAGCCTCTATAGTTTCTTAAAAGAAGGATGGGCTTGTATTTCTGGTTAATTTACTGAATATGTGCTATTACTATGTGAAAGTAAATCTTCTCTGTAAGGACTGACCAAATAAATCTTCACAGTTGAACTTGCAAATCAGTTTCTTGATGTCAACAGCTCTGTCATGTCAATAAATACAGCACTAAGCCAGGAGCAATGACTATTAGCCATCTCTGCTGTCACTTGAGTACAGCTACATAACTTGCCTAAAACCATCATGCAAGATTTACACTCAGCAGTCAAGAACAAAAAGGACCTAATTTATCACAGCTGTCATCAGGTAAATGAGGAGAATCCAGCATGTCTTGAACAAAAAAAAACCCCAAAACACAACAAAACTGAGAAACATTCCCTTTTGAATCACAGGAATACAATCTGTAATCTTAAAAATTTTCAGTGAAGTGGCCAGCCAGTGTTGGGAAAGTAACTTTGAACTCTGAATTGCTGAGGTGATTTGATGAAAGCTTACTATTTTTCTCCAAATTAATACAGTTAAACACAGCTGCTGGCTCTCAGCTGTGCTCACATGGATGAGTTCCAACAGAGTGCTGTCATCCCACCTCTGGCAATATAGACCACTGTGCTGTTCACGACAGGATGTGAACTATTTCCTCAACATCATGTCAACAGGTTTTAGCAGGGACATGTCAAAGTTTCACACTGAAACTCAGCATCTCTCAGAAAAAACTTTTGTATTTTAGTCTCCTGTGGCAAATTAAGAGTTAATACTTATTCTGCAAGAAAGCCCCAAAACTGAAAAAGAATCCATTTTAAATAGCCTTAATCTGTCAGCAGCAGACAAAGTCAAAATTCATTTTCATCTAAAAATGTCTCTCAGATTCTGTAAGTACCATCCTATGCACATAAGCTATGGTACCTGTCACATCAAGAGCTGGTATTAATATTCATGCATTTCCTTACTTTTATGTTCCAGTGGTGTTGCCTTGAAGGCAGATAGATTAAACACATCAGTATCTCGAATAAAGCCTTCTCCACAGGGAGAGGGTAGTACCACTATTTAGTATGTGGTGCTAAAGCAACATGCTATGTCCTACAGAGAAGATAAAGATGCTGAGCCAATGCTGTGGATCTCATAATTTATGTGTACAAAGAAAAGCTCAGCACAGTGCTCACTATTGTGATGAGTTCTTTTGAATTTGATGAAATCCTCTGGAAGAGTTAGCAGTGTGCTCACTCCAAGTGCAGAGCATTACTGTAGACACCTGATATCATGAAATACTGAAATGGAAAGATGAAAAGAATAGGGGCAAACCTAGTGTGCTAGGAAAAACCTGTCTTCCCAAGACATGCATAAATGCTATAAATATATGTGTATTTCCAAAGCTGTATAATCACATTTCTAATTCTTAATAAATTCAGGCTTAGCAGGACTTGCAAGAAGGGTGCAAATCAAGTTTAAAAAAAAAAAGACACTCAATAAGAATACTTAAAAGCTTTGGGAATTTGCATCTGAAAATGAAGAGTAGGCCAGGCTGCTTTCTCTTTTTAGTACCTAAAGCAGAAAACCAAAGGCAATAAAGTAAATTGAACTTAAATGTTTTTAACCATTATAAAGCTGTACTTCAGACGGGGGAAACTTGAAACAGAGTTGCACAGACGAGAGACCAATAAGCTCAAAAGCACATCTGTTAAGGAGGGGGAAATGCCCCCTGAAGAAACCAGATTTTCGGGGTTCTGTCTCAGACATAATTCACTTTCAGATTAATGAGTGTGCCAGAAAAGATGGAGCTGCAGCAAAACACCTAAGGGACTGTTCCAGGGTACAATCAAATTTAGACTGGCTTATGAATATACAGAGAATAAACTTCTTGTATCTACAATCCACACACATTACTGAAGAATTTCAATGATTTCATGCTTGTACAGCTCTCTCCAGGATCTGAACTGTGAATGTTAAGGGGAAAAAACCCCTTAAATTTGACTGCCAGATGGATGGGTCATGCTTTACTGATACCTGGGTACTCCTGACAATCTGCCTGTTCTGTCTACCTGCTCCTTTAACAAATATTTTGCCAAGTCAAATGCAGCCAGGTATTTAAGTCAGCTCTCTATTTCACAAAGATAACTGTCCATCTGCTCAGGCAGCTGAGTAACCTGACTGTAATACCTGCTATGGATGCAGTTTGATTGTTACACCACCAAAGAGAGAGAAATGACAAAAGATCTCTACTAGTGCTATTCAAACCACACATCTGAGCAATGACATTTATGTTCAGAATGATAATTTGAGACTGGAGAACCAGTGTCCCACTGGTATCAGAAGAACTCAAGCATAATGTCGTTTAAATTAAAAAAAAAAAAGAAAAAGCTAAATACCTGATTTCTAGTAAAGGAAGTTTATTTTATTTACCATCTTTATTCTTGGTCAAAAATGACCATCAATTCAGAAGATCTGAAATGTTGATTTGGTTTGTTCAACATGCTAAAGCATTGCTGCTAAGCAAAGCAGCACTGCTGCTGTGGCTGACTGCCCATAAATCCATGCAACTTGCAGCAAAACCAGACTGAATTTCTCTACCAGATTGTTCTGTGTGTTTTCAGGTTAGAAGTGGCCACTTTAGTTTCCCAGGATGAGAAGGCCCAGGTCAGTGAACAGTGTCTAACTCAGAGGAGCAGAGCTCCTTATCACAGCTGCTCCCTCCACACAAATCAAAGGGAAGCGCTGTCAGTACAAGCCCGAGACACGTCAGCACCGTGTCAGGATTTCACTCCAGTGCTGGCTGCCAGCCACCACGCCAGAATGGACAACATGCTAAACCTTTTTATTCTAGTAATACCATTGTGGACTCTTCCTGGTGCACAAACATCCAACTAATTATGGCTATAGCACACAAAAACAATGAAAGACAATTTACAGAGTTGTTTTATTTATCCTTAAATTCCTCAGTTTATATGGAAGGAAACTGGAATTTGTATTGTCAGCTACATTTTCCAAAAATAGTACTTTGCATCAAGTGTGTTCTGTACATTAAGTAAACACATGTTCAATTTGGTTCCCTCTTCAGGGACCAAAGACTTCTTTTTAGAAAGCAGAATAGTATAGATAAAATGCATACAGAAAGATTATGCTATTTGTAGCGTTAAAGGCTGGAGTAACTTTTGAACATCTATTATTAAAAAAGTGTGTAACTTATAGCACTTTTCCACCATGCACTAGAATTAATTGTCCTATAAAAATATAATTTAAAATAAATTAATACTTCATATCCTGTCTTTTTGTGAGCTAAAAAGAATAGAAGTAGTGTCAATATTTTTACTTTGAATGAAAAAAATAGGTTGCTCCATGTAACATGGAAGTATTTTATGATGCAATAATACAAACTTAAGAAACAGCCACGTGCAGATTTAGACTGAGAAATTTGGTGAACTGGCACCATTTCAGTGGGATAATTAATTGTGTACCTAAATCTCATCTCATGTTACTGAAACTACAGTACATGCCTGGAGTCAGTCACATACTTTAATAAAGGAGTATTCTTACACAAGTACAAGAATATCAAACCCAAAGTGGTTACCTATACCCTATATGCACCCTCCTGAGACAGAACTGCTTCCAAAATCTGTATTGAGTAAATTGCCATAGAACCATAAAGTAACACCTGAAATGTCTTCATGTAACTTCTCAAGTTTACACAAGCACAAATCTGAAAGTAGAACTTGTTTGTCACCTTACCAAGACACAAAAATATTCCCAGAAGACTTCTTGCAGCACATGGCTGGATGCCTCCTCTGGCAAAACATCACCCTGCTGCCACTGTAACTTCCACCAGAGATTTCACCCCCCTAACTGGGATACACAAGCAAGTCACATCCTTCCTGCTCATTCAGTACAGCAATTCCTTTGTTCAGGTGAAGGGTCCTTACCTTACCAGCCACATCCAGAAATCCTAATCCCAGCCCAGGGGTCACAGCAGCAGGAGGAAGCACAGCAATGCACAGGCTAAGTGCAAACAGAGGTATCTGTGCACTGCCCACCCGGCCCCAGCCTTGGAGAAGCCAAACCACAGCAGCCAAACTCTGCCACCTGCTCAGGCAGACACAGGCACACTCCAGAAGATGCAAGAACTCCCCCTGGTTCCTGCTGAGGGGAGAGAAGGCCTAATTGCTGGTGCAAAAACACCCTGAGGCTTTGTTCCCAGCACCTTGCCCTGAGCAAGAGCAAGCCCTGCATAGCAAGTAATTAATACCCTAAGGAAAACTGCAGTGGACTCCATCACAGCTCTGCTCTGCATTTCCCTCATTAGTCAACTTCCACTGACTTTCAGGGAGTGAGTAAGTAGTTCCAATATTCCCATGTTTGTAAGAGACAAAGAACCAATAGAAAATTCTCAATCATGCCTGGCTAGACATGAAGAACTGCCTAGATAAACTAAGACCCAGGTCATCTAGCCAAGGTAAGATGCTTCTGGATTCCAGTATTATGGAGCTGTCTGCCTGAAAGAGTTATACAAAAGCCAAATGGCAATTATTTTAACTAAGATTCACAGAAAACAATTCAAACACTTATATTCACATTGGATTACAGCTTCTTCAAAAACTGAGGAATGATTTGACATATGCAGTTCTATCAAATCACTAACAAATAATATGGACACTGTGCAAAGTGGGAGTTTAAAAAAAAAGGCCAAAGCCTGACCTTTACTGGTTCAAGAAGTTTTCTGAGAATTGTAAACCGTATTAAGATGAAAGCAACCCAAGAGCTTTCAATATCTTCAGTATAATACATAAAACAAGATTAGCACTAAATCTCAACTGCTCAATAAGACAAACACACACAACAGTGTTTATGAGTTTATGTACTCATGGGTTGACATAGGGACTACTAGGTTAGGTCTGGTCCAGTGACAGCAGATGGAAGATTAAATCATGAACACAACACACCTGTACTGAAGGGAAACAACATCAAGTGGTTTGAGTAACTTTTTATAAACTGCTACTTCAGTTTAAGCATAAGGAGCTATATAATTACAGACTATGGCAAATACAATTAATTTACATTAAATCATATATGGATATTTCTAACCAAAGTAAGTTGTTATTACAGTAAAAATGAAAGATGAAGATATTTTCTACAAAAGCTTTTATAGTACTTAGCAATATTGTTCAGCAAAGATCAACAAACAAAAAAGTGCCTGTAATGTGTACAATTATGTGTCTTATTGAAAAAATGTTAACTCCACTGCAGCTGTGAGCACATCCAAAGCATTTATTACATAACAAATCCCTGAGTTCTGTTACATAACAAATCCCTGAATCCCAATCACATTAGTTACGTACTACGCATATTTTTTCCACATAACTGCACACCTGACATTTGAAAAATCTGGCTGAACATTTTTATATTATAGCCCTCTTTATTAAAAAATACATACTGCTCTTTACATCAAAAATGCAATTCTGTTTCCTCACTCCCTATTTATTGCTATGCCTAAGTTAAATTTGCTTCCAAATCTGCTGTGTAGATTAGGTCATTGATGACATTCATATGTACACGCTCGCATATATACGTGATTAATGCATTCTAGAGACAAAAATCTTGGCCTAAGATTACTTATGAATCTCCTGAAACAGTGAGTTAATTACAAACATTACATATATAAAAATAAGCATACACACACACACTTTCACCATGACAGATACCTTCAAAAATGACGAGTACCAAGAGGCCCATCCTTTCCTGCTGTTTACCCAGTATCACTTAACACCTTACCATTTCTTTTTTCAGACTCTAATACTCTAATACTCAGAATATAATACTATCTAATACTCAAAAATATACATTTTAATGTCATTTTAAGGGCATAACCTGATCCTCAATGTCATCTGGGATAGGAATACACACTGGTGCTCTTTTAAAAAGAAGAAAAACTGGGTTTGGAAATAATGTCATAAATTATGTCACAAAGTCATAATCAGAGTACCAGCTTCAATAACATCCCAGCCACCACAAAATTGGATCTCATGAATCACACTGTAGCTTACTGCATAATCAGATCATCACGCATCAAAATCATGTAATATAGACTTGGGCCATAACTTCAGATCTGCAGCAGGTCCCCTCGACCAGCAGCCAGTGTGACCTTCAGAACAGGGTTAGAAAATCATGAGACAGACACACAAACCAATTTCTGAAGCAGATGGCTATGAACAGACCAAGAGAACACCATAAATCGAAACACTAAGTTATGCAAAACCACTTTATATTTAAAACATAATGAAGCTGATCTCTTCATTCAATACGAGAAATTAATATCGGATTTGCTTTTCTTTCCTGTGAAATGTAATAAGCACACACATACATTCTTGAAGAAAATTATAAAGCAGGTAAAGGAAAAAGCAAGGTGCTAATTACAGGTTGAGAGACTCAAGTATTTATGCACAACCACAAAACTCCAGTAATTAAACCTAAGCACTGCCACATCAGTCAAGATCGAAGAAGAGTCAAACCTGTTTGCTAAGTTATGTTCCATGTACTGCCACACTCACAGCCATGGTCTGGATAGCAGAGCCTTACATCTCTCTGTTGGAGACACAGTGATTGAGATAGAGATACATATTTATAAAACCATCCAGCTTTTAAAAGCAGCTACCACATCTGAGGGCTTCTATCAGGAAGCTATTGAGCACCTATTTTAAGTCAGTAAAAATCCTTCCTTATCAATGGTCTACAGCTTATTGTATTGTGCCTGAGTATTCAGAGATTGTTCCCTCCTTCTCTTCCCTTATGCACACCCAAAGAATGCAGCATGTTCAACTAAGGCATAAAATAAAGCTGAAAATGCCTACAATTCCCTGAAGGAGCAGAAAGATACAGCACAATTTGGCTGCTGTCCAATTCAGGAACAAAAGACATGCTTGAATTAAAATACCCAATTCAAACACTGTTAAACTTCAGGAAAGTTTCAGTCCTATCCCCACAACTTCAACGTAGTCAGTGGCCTTATGATTTAAACATGATTTAATTCTAAGATCTGCTTATCTGCAGACAGCTTCAAAGTAGTGGAAAATCAGTAATTTAATACTACTTTTAAAAAAGAGACAAATTTGCCTCTAAAGTCATTGCGTAATCCAGCACTCAAAAAAGGAAGAGAAATCACACTTGTGTTACATAACTAAAACAATACCATAAGCTAATTTCTCTGGGTTTTTAATATGACACTGGTACAGGATCTAAGAAACAGGCATTCAGAAACACGACATTCCTAACAGAGCCCTTTCCCCAGGCCCTCAGAGTTTATTTTTATGTAAATCTGAAAAGAAAACTAAGCCCTAAAGTAACACATGAGGAAAAAAGGCAACGATTCAACTAAATCTGCAAAATTTAGAATGCCTGCAGTAGAGAACTGATTACAAGTTTTAGTTGGTAGCAAATACAAGTAAAATAATGGAGCAACTGGATACTAACCTTCAATTTGTACTGATTATAAGAGGTGTGTTTTTCTAAATACTTCAATGGCTAAATATAAATTGTACTCCTTCAAATAAATGCCAACATTTTAGGATGTGAAGATTCTGTTAATTGTCCTCTTCTCTCTAAAGGTAATATTATAAAGCCAAGTTAAGTTAGAGTAGGACTGGTGCACTGCCAGATAATTTTAACACCATCCTGTGGCTAAATTTGTTTCTTACACATGAGTCTAAATCACCAACTCTCTGAAAGAAATGGACAGAACAGTGCACTGAAAGAGCAGAAAAAAGCGACCTTCCAAAAAATATACCAAGAGAAAGCAATTTAAACTACCTAAGGCAAAAACATGCTATACATTCATATATCATGTTATTATCAAGGAAAAATAAAAACTTACAAATTTAAATTGGTAACAAAGTACTAAATTTAAGAATATTAATCCACTTTTGAACAGCAGCCTTTCAGAGACTGTGATAAGAGGAGACAGGCACACAATTGCTGCCTAACAATAGTAAAAAGGAACTACAGCTTTAGGACAGAATACAGAGGCTATATTTTGAATTCAAACTCAGAACACGTAAACTACCCTTTGAACCCTGCCAATCTCAACACCACTTTTGCTGTATCAAATTCCAACAGAAAATTATAGTAAAAATATTTTTATCATATACCACTTCCACAGACAAGGATTGCCAGTATCTATAAACTTAAATCCATAAAATCTTTAAAATATTATTAAAGCCATCTCTGCCATCACTTTTCATATTTCTCTCCTGTTTAAAAAAAGTGTCATTAAAGACTCATACAGTAAAAATGAAATGTGAAATGCTGCAGGAAATCAATAGAGGAGCCAGGGTAGAATACAGACCTCTTGGCTCTGAACTCACCAGACCATGGCTCTGATTTCAGCAAGTAATGCTGTGAACTCCCAGTGAGTCACTAAGCTTTAAATGAAAACCCCAAACATTTGTAGAACCCTTGGGCAGCCCAGCTCCTGCACAACACATTCCAAGGCTCCAGGAGCAGTCTGACAAATGCATTCTAGGAACAGAAGTAGAACAGGATGCACACACGCTGCAGGAATAAAAGGGTGGCCTGAACACAGGAAAATTCCAAAGCTCACAATGCCTGGACAGCAGTTCAGTCATGCAAGGGGATGCACATCAGTGTAACGCCAGACAGTGCCCTGCTCTGCCCTCAGACCCACACTAATACTTACAGATACCAAGACTTGTCTGCCCAGCTCTCATTTCCTAAACACACCATCTCAAACCTTCCCACTCATCTCTCCCTGTTTGGAAGGCCTCCACACCATCAGCCTCAGCAGTTTCAGGGGCACAGGGGGCTCAGACAGAACCTGTGACTGTCCTCAGTCACTGCTAAGTCATGGTAGCCAGAAGACTGTGAAGCCTTCAAGAGTGAAACCATGTGAACAGGCAGGTTCAGAAAGCAGAGGCAAAAGGCCCCATCTTGCTCCTCAGTAAAAATTCTACCTTTGCAAAATCTTTAGTTATCACTAGTCCAAAGAAAGCATTTAAAAGCTTCTAAATTAGAACTTTCAGCAGATGTGCTTAATGACATGGCTGCAGCAATTCCTTTCTGAATTGCCTCTTCACTGAGACAAATCAGACTTTATCTAGTTTTGCAAGTTCTCCTGATAACTTTGCTGACTTACAAGTGCCCAAGGTATGACATGTTAACTGGGTATCATCCAGAAGACTAAAGTTTAAAACACCTTCAATATACGGCACTAGGTGGACATTATAATGAAAAGCTGGACAGGAAGCTGTTCCTTTTCTACCAGTCTACTACAGGATGAGTACTGTCACACACCAAATATATAAAATCTAAGTGCATCATAAAATCTGAATGTCTGCTCCAATACAGCCTTTCCTGTAAGAGGATTTTAGCTGACCATATGAAAGTGGCAAAGACTGCAGAAGGCACTGAAATTAGATAAAACTCTTGAAATGAGATAAAACTCTTGAAATGAGATAAAACTTATCATGCTACAAATCAGTTTACACCTGAGTAAGTAAACTGGAATCTCAAGGTAGATATAGCTTGATTATATCTTCAAACAATTTAAATTTAAAAAAATCTATAACTTATCACATCCTGGGCATTTGTCATAATCCTGAAGCTCCAGCTTTTCTGTTAGGTACCATTTACACAGACCAAGGGTTGTTTAGAATGGAACTGCAGTACAATGTCCCTGTTCTGTACACCAATCTGGCTTCTTCTCCTTTTTCTTTGAGAATAACAAGAGAGAAAGTCCAGGACCAAATAACAAACAAAGTTCTGGTGAGGTTTTCTGCATTTGGGTTTTTTCCTTCCTTTTGTAAGAGTAAGTAAATTTACTTTAAGAACATGTAAGAGAGATTAATGGTGCATCAGTAATAATATTTTGCTTTTCCATGTGATTAACCCTGATTATCTTTCTTTGGACAATAGGTTGCATTACCCACAAAAAGCAGAACCTTGAAACTCAAGGCAGACATTGTATTACTGTCACTTCTTCAGAAAAATCTATACTAGCATCAGAAAAGGGGCCATTGTTTTCTGAGATGGGGGAAGAGGAGAAAAGCAAGAGGAGGATTGATCAAGCAGCAAAAAGCATCCAAGAAAAAATAACAGTCTCTGAGAAAAATTAACTACACACAGCATTGGTATCAAACTGGGTTGGAGGGGGATATTGTTGTGGTTGAAAACGAAATAGTTTTAGAGCAAGAAAGAATGATTATTCCCTGAAATTTGAGGATTATTCTCCCTAAGAAACTGTCAATTAGCATAACTTTGAGCCCAGCAAAACTCTTCCTGACTACCAGATGTAACTATGGCAACAAGATCCAGGAACCTACAATAAATATGATACAGTGTCAATAACCCAGACTTTTTCATGTAAATAGATAAAGCACAAGGAAGACAGAAGACCATTTCCAATGGTTTAGATTCAATTTTTAGATCTCTTAAATGCTACGAATGTTAGCAAATTCCAATGACTAATAAAATTAAGAGAAAACCAAAAGAAAAGAAAACAACACAACTCTCATGGAAGAACTATTTAGAGTTTAAGAAAGAATAAGACCACATTTGTGAATTTTTGCCATTAAAGCTGTGAAGTTCTATAAACACATCTAATCTCTACTAAAGTTCCGTAAATAGGTTTGAAATTGTTTCAGAACACCTACTCATTTAATAAATGACATTTTTCTAGTGGAATTAAGTCAATTTTAAAAATAAAATAAAGAGAACCGAATTTTCTTATTTGGCTACATCTCCCAGTGCATCTGTAACGTATGGTATTTTCATATATGGGAACATTAAGTCAGAGCTTTATACAACCGCATTCACAACTGTGAATCACTACTTAAACATAAAATGAAGCTCTCTCCCCCATTCAGCACAGTATGGGAACTCCACAGAAAAGCAGAAGACTCTTCCTTCCCCCCAGCTTAGAAATCACTGATAGGAGACAGAACAAATACATCATCCAGAAAATATCTGTATCCTAGAAAATATAAAAGATGATGGCTCCCTATCACCTAAAGCCTCCCATCTCTGAAAACTAAAACAACATATTGTAAGTGCACAAGCCATTCAAAGTGTTGGCAAAAAGTTAGACCCTATACCAGGAAACAGAATAATGTTGTGGGATTCAATACAGGGATATGTGAGAAGCATTATTTACATGTCAGGGAAAACTTACAAGGGAACTGGAGTGAAATGAAGAGGGAGAAGAGTCTTACAGAAAAGTGAAAATGGAAGACAAAAATTCAAGGGAAAAAGGGATTGAGGATGGAATGACAAATCCTAGACAAGATGCAGACATGACACCAGGGAAATGAAGGTTCATTACAAACAGGAGTACAGTGAGCTGAAAAGGTATAAAGTCACTGCCCACTGAAAGGATCCTAATCCCAACACCATTTCTGCCTCCCTGTATCTCCTTCCACTTGTGCCTAGCTATGAATAGCTTACTGCCTCCTATCCCAATATAAATAGCTCGAAGCCGCAGCACTAAATCCCAGCAAGAGCCTGAGACACATGCTGGCCTGGGGTACTGAATGAAGAAAACAAAGATGATTCCATCTCTATATAGATGGGTCTTCAGGAGGGCAGACAGTCACTTTTTACCCTCTTGGACTGCAAGGATTTGCTGAAGTCTTTCTGCATTCACTAACATACTAAAAGGAATCATTGGAGTTGTGTATTATCTCAAATTAATTGCTGCACTACTCCCTTAAGTCAAATGTTCCTTTAGGGTATGAACTGCTTGATGCAAGACTAAGCATGCAGAACACACTGTCTTAATACCAGCCATTGATGATGCATATTTTCAGAGACAGCATAAAAGGTGCTAAAAATTTTTTTAAATTATAATTTAAAAACTTCTTTCACTGAGAGCCTTATATTAGATCTGAAAAACCCCACATTTGTTGAAATATATATAGTTCATAATTTTTACATTTCTTGCTATTCAGTGACCTATTTTCTTATAGTGAAACAGATTAGCCATTACTGAAAGCACATTTGTACTCATGTTTGGCTCATTTGTGTCGGCTCTGCAGCCATGACATCCTGGACCGTGCCCTCATCAGATCTCAGCCTGAGGGGCTTCAGCTCCACACCACACACAGACACACATTCAATACACTGCCTTGGGAATTCAGGTATCCTTCCCCCCTCTAGTCCATAGCACTGAGCCATCCCACACAGTCAATGCTCCATATATTCTAGTCCCCAAAGATCCCACTGCACAAACAACAAACAAACACCACCCCCTAAAACAATAACACACAACTAACAAAAAAAACCCAACAGCAACACCTCCCCCCAACCCCATATCTGTGCTAAAATATCCTGCTTAAGACTACTGAGAGAAAAGTTAAGTGAAGACATTACACTATTTCATTTTATGTCCTAACTCAGGCAGTGTGAATAATTGATTTCTCGGTTCGGCAGATTGAACTGAATTTGAAATACCTCATTTTCTTGCTCAAACCCTCTCAAAATTTCATTTTGACATGACATATTCCATTTCAACAAAAGCTGTGAAATGAAGGCCAGATTCACAAAGAAGAGATGAGAAAGAGGAGCTCCCCTTGATGGCAGAGCTCTGGGGGGCTCCTCCTTCTGTGCCTGTGACCCGGAGCAGCGGCCAGGCCAAGGCAGCAGCTCCCTTGTGGTGACAGGAGCTATCCCGACCTCCCTTCCTGTGCTCCTGCTGCCAAACATGAGCAGCACTGAAAGAAGAGAGAGAGCTTTTTGGGTGCACTGCTCAATGGGCTAGACTAGATGTACCACAAAACTGAGCATTCAAAGTGAACCTTCTCCAGTGATGGGACCAAAGCACAGCCACCTTCACAGCAAGCAGCAAGACAACTTTCTGAACTCAAGTCTCCTGACACACAAATCTATTCTGGAGCACACTCAAACAGAAGACTGCAAGTAAGCTGGGATATTTTAAATATCTTGGAAGAAAGCAAGAGAAAAGAAACAGTAGTGCCTGGGCCAGCAAACCCTACAGTAAGCACCTGCCCGAGATGGAACAGGGATGACTAACAGCCTCTGTGCTGAATCAGGTTTCCCACTCCCCAGGCCCTCATCAGCACATGTTGGGATGAAGGGCAAAGGATGCCTCATTTTCTCTGGTTAGTAAATCTCAGTATTTTTATAGATGAATCTATTCAACTTTTTTTTCCCAAACAGTTAATACCAAAGCATTCCCTGCATTCTTGTACAGTAGTAACATCCTGCATATTAAGCATCATTTCTGCCCAGCATTTCACTTGAAGATGAAGCATTCACGTCCATAGGAATGAGAGGTATAAAGCCAGATCCTGTGTTTTTGGCTATACTGCACTTTGCAGCAAGAAATGAAAAAGCAGGAAGTCAGTTCTCACATGGAGGAGGAAAGAGGAACCAGGATAAAACACAAACATGAGAACAGTAATTCAAAACTTTCTGCTTTGCCCAGTTGCAAAGGAAGGTGACAGCTGACAGGGCAGCTGATAAATGCCAGGGTAGATGAAAACATCAGAGTTATGATGTCTTTTAAACTTGTTCATAGGACTTCTGAGTTCTCCCACAACTTCTTGAATCTATTTTTGTTATTAAATGACTAATCATATTAAAGGGAAAGAAAGAGAAAGCACATTTCATTAAAGGAATGCTGAATGAGTGGGAATACCCACTGGAGTCCCTAAAAATACCTGAATGCTTATATACTCATAATCTTGAGCTGCAGGAGATGTGCTCCAGACTTTTTGACACAGTAACTTTATTACTTAAATAACATCTCTGTCCCTCATAAGACAAATGATTCATCCAAGGTCACAAACAGTTGATGTCTCTTGACACCAGACTGCACTTGGTGACAATTCACGTGTCTAAACTTAAAGGTGAACTCTACCTCAGAACAAGGAGCTGCAGCATTACCAAGAGACAAGACACAGATTGTCATTGACTGATGGTCTCTGGCTCCAAGTATCAGAAGCATTTTGTACATCCTTCTCTTAAAGTGCCTCAAGTCCCACATCCCAACCCTGCCACCTTTCATTCAATATATGCTGCTTGTCATGACATCTAAACTCTGTAGCACAGTACAGATCTGTTAAAAACAATTAAGTTTTTGAGAACTTGCAATTAGTACAGATCATTTTTCCCAGTACATATGAAGACAAATAAGCTGCTTCTACTGAGAAATAACAACTGTAAAACCAAAAACTGTTCCACACTTTTTCTGGGTTTTTATTCATGATGCTGAAGTTGATTACCTACACCCTTAAAAGAGCAGACAAAGAATGTAGTTTTCCTTTATAAATTGCTACTTCTCCTTAATTTCTAAAGAAACTCCTTCAACAGCCTACTACATAGCTTATGAACACTGAAGATAAGTATTATCAGGTTTTGTCAAATTAGATACTGAATTTATTAATAATTTACTGGAACTTTTAGCAGCATGGTTAAAAATAGCTCTCCTGTAAGATCTTCATCTACATCAGATGCTGTGGTAATTATCCTCAGAATCTATATCTTTATAATAAAACCAAAATAACCAGACTGAATAGAAGCTCAAACCAAATTTTAAGTTTTTTAAGTTTTCTCACTTTCATGCAAATCCCTGCCTGTATATTGAAGGCCACTGGAACAGAGCTAGTTAATTAGAGATGCTAGTAAAATTAAGACGAGTATCCATGCAAAAAGTGAGGAAAAAGAGGACTCTCTAAGCCCCTCTTTCCACATGAAGGATTTTAAATCATGTTGTTTGCTTTCTTTATAATCCCTCCAGTTGTTTTTTTTTTCTCTCTACACTGCCCCCACCTAAATACAATCACTATGGAAAATAAGCTCATTGTAGTGCACCATGGGTAAGCAACTGCAGTCAGAAATGAATCAATTGATCCAAAGGTCCATATTAGTGGCTGCCACTTGCAGCATGAGGAAAGTATGATGACATTCCCCATAGGCACTGACCTACACTGAGAAGAGATACAGATTCGTCTTGAGGAGTTTATGCTACCAGATTATGGTATTCCTCATCTTCCAGCCCATCTTGCCAGGAATCTCATTTACAACACATTAATTTCAATTACTGTGGTTATAATACACTAGATTATTTTCTTTCTACAGTAAAGCTAGTTACACAAGAAATGTGGCTGAGGACTTTGTGATCATGAAAGAGGTAAATTCATCAATCCCTATATACCGCCTTCTCTCCAGGAAGTGTTAACACAGTTACTCTCTATTTTAAGTTATTTTACTTTGCCTACATAGATGAAGTTGACAAGCAGCCTCTTTGCATTTCTTCCTATTTAATTTTGTCAAAGAATCTGTACATGACTCAGCTGAAGTCAATAGAAGGACACAATTAATATGATTTTGTCTCAAGTTTGTCATAGGAGATTTATGCTGCCATAACAGAGATTTATGCACTAATAAAGCTGTACTATTATTAAACTTTCTACAGTGTATCAGTAACACAGATTACAGAAGTCATCTCCTATGTGGGAAAAGCAAAAGCTGCTATACAAACATTTCTAGATGGTGAGCATTAACAGGATTTTAATTTCTTTTAAATAATGTGTTTTCATGCAGCATCCTGTGTAAACTGAGTAAAATCTTGACCTTCACTTGTTAAAGTATGATCAATACATTCACTTTGTTATGTAATTAATATTTCCTTTCCATGAAAACTATTCTTTTGTAGTCTTCAAAATGCTCTAACAGACTTTCTGTATTTATACTTATATCCCAAAAAATTCCAAAGAGGTTCACAAATCACATTTTCAGTACATCTTTACATATCTTCTGCCATTTAAAATATTTGCTATTTCAGACATTAGCAAACTGAAATAAAACAGAAGTACAAGGAGAGGTAACAGACCATTAAAAATAAAAGCTTTTAAGGTAAGTTTAATAGGCATCTCCAGGGCTTTTAAAATCACCCCTGTACATACATCATCCCACAAACTCACACAATTCATTGCATCGAATGCAACAAAAAAACCCCAGCCCTAAATTATTATAAAAGCTCACATTTGACCACGTTTGTCCAAAGCATGTTCTTCTACTCCAACAACATGACTGTATGACAAATTTACTCGTTTGTCTGTCTTCCTCATGTTGCTGTTACAGCAACAAGCCAGCAGCCCTGCTTCGTAAGGAAACTTATCAGGCAAAAGAGAAACACATGCTTTAGCAAGATAACAGCTCATGGAATCTTTGATAAATATATTGCAGACATACAGAAAACAAAGTAAAATTACTTCCCTGAACATCCTCTGATCCCAAGTTCAGATAGTGATTTTTGTGACATTAAGATCCATTAAGATCAAAGCACATTTTCTGATCTCACATAGTTGTTCTCCAGAATTAGCAAAAACAAGACTTCAAACCAGAAAGGGACAAACGTCAGGGGAAAGGGAGATCATATTTAAAATTCCTTCCATTCCACTGGTATAGTAACCCAGTGCTCAGAAATTACTGAGCCTCTGAAAGAGAGTTATAACTAAGATTCCCAAACGGATTAAGAGAAATGGGAGGCGAG